>PISW01013303.1:0-26323 GCA_004023785.1 Mungos mungo
TAGGTTTGTTAGTTTTCAACTTCCTGTTGAGGAATGCCACCAGTGTGAATAGTTGAATGTCAACATCAGCAAACTTGTGAGGATTCTAGAGACAGGTATGAAGAACTGATGATGGGTGATGGTAGGACTGGCAATTTCTAAAGTATCTGATGGTATATTCAGCGAAACACAGACAAGTTGGATGGGCCTGAACCTTGTCTCATTTAATCAGCAGCTAACTAGGTAAGGAATCTGTAGGATAGGTACTAGGTCTGGACATCTGTAGCTCGCTTCTTTATAGATTTCTCTTACCAGACTTGGGTTTCTTTTCATTGCCTTTAGGATCCTAGGCTCTTGAAGCCTTTCAGAGGAGACTTGTCCAGCCCTGGGTGGGGGACGGGAGTGTGTGTTAACGAGTAAACACTTTATTGCAGGGGCTTGAACAAGGTTATACTCTTCTTCCAGTGTTTAAATGTATAAACTGCTGTGAATGATCGACTTCAGCGTTGTATTAAGATTGAAACTATCAGTGGGGAGCCTGGATGGTTCAGTCAGTAATGTGTCAGATTTACCTCAGGTCATGATCTTCCAGTTCATGGGTTTGGTCACCATGGCAGGCTCTGCGCTGACAGCTCAGAGCCTGGAACCTGCTTTTGAGTCTGTCTCTCAACTCTCTACCTTTCTCGCTTGCTCTCTGTCTCTCTCAAAAATAAATAAAAAATAGTAATCAAATAAACATTAAAACTGTTAAAAAAGAAAAAGAAAATACTGCCTTCAATATTGGTGTATATGTTGCCCTTTGCATCAGCACTTCTGTATCCCTTGGGTAAATCCTAGCGGTGCTATTGCTGGGTCATAGGGCAGTTTTTCTGTTAATTTTTTGAGGAACATCCACACTGGTTTCCAGAGCGGCTACACCAGTTTACATTCCGACCAACGGTGTAGGAGGGTGCCTGTTTCTCCACATCCACACCAGCATCTACAGTCTCCTGATTTGTTCATTTTAGCTACTCTGCCCAGCTTGAAGTGGTATATCAGTGTATATGAGTGACGCTGAGCATCATTTCATGTTTTTGTTGGCCATCTGCATGTCCTCTTTGGAGAAGTGTCCATTCATGTCTTCTGCCAATTGCTCACTAGATTATTCATTTTTTGGGTGTGCTATTTGGTGAGTTCCTTATAGATTTTGGATACTAGCACTTTATTTGATATGTCATTTGCAACGGTCTTTTCCTAATTCATCGGTTGCCTATTAGTTTCCTTGATGGTTTCCATTGCACTACAGAAGCTTTTTACTTGATGAGGTCTCAAAACTTCATTTTTGCTCTTGATTCCCTTGCCTTTGGGGATGTGTCGAGTAGGAAATTGCTATGGTTGAGGCCAAGGAGTTTGTTTCCTGATTTCTCTTCTCGGATTCTGATGGTTTTTGTCTTACACTGAGGTCCTTCATCCATTTTGAGTTTCTCTTTGTGTATGGTGTAAAAAAGTGGTCTAGTTTCACTTTTCTGCATGTTGCTGTCCAGTTCTCCTAGCACCATCTGTTGAAGAGTCAGTCTTTTTTTCCATGGGATCCTCTTTCCTAATTGTCAAAGATTAATTGGCCATACATTTGTGGGTCTGAATCTGATTTCTCTATTCCATTGGTCTATGTGTCTGTTTTTGGGCCAATACAATATTGTCTTGATGATGACAGCTTTGTAGTAGAAGCTAATGTCTGGGACTGTGATGCCTCCTGTTTTGGTTTCCTTCTTCAATATTACTTTGGCTGTTCGAGGGTTTTTTTTGTGTGTGTGTGTGTGTGGTTTCGTATGAATTTTAGGAGAGTTCATTGTAGTATTGTGAAGAATGCTGGTGCAGATTCGATGGGAATTGAATTTAATGTGTAGATTGCTTTGGGTAATCATGACATTTTAACAGTGTTTATTCTTTTGATCAATGAGCATCGAATGTTTTTCCATTTCTTGGTGTCTTCTTGAATTTCCTTCATAAGTTTTCTATAGCTTTCATAATATAGGTCTTTTACATCTTTGCTTAGATTTATTCCTAGGTATTTTATGGTTTTTCGTATAATTGTGAATGAGATCAGTTTCTTGATTTCTCTTTCTGTTGCTTCTTAGTGGAGTATAAAAATGCAACCCATTTCTGTACGTTAATTTTGTACCCTGCAATTTCCTGAATTCATGGATCAGTTTTAGTAGGGCTCAGGTAGAATTGATCGGGTTTTCCATGTGGAGTATCATGTCATCTGGGAAAAGTGAAAGTTTGACTTCATCTTTCTCAATTCTGATGCCTTTTACTTTCTTTTGTTGTCTGATTACTGATGCTAGGACTTCCAGCACTATGTGAAACAACAATGGTGAGAGTGGACATCTTTGTTTTCCTGATCTCAGAGGAAAGCTCTCAGTTTTTCTCCATTGAGGATGATGTTAACTGTGGGATTTTCATAAGTGGCTTTTATGATGTTTAAGAAAGTTTCTTCTATCTAGAATTTTTCAAGGGTTTTTATCAAGAAACGATGCTGTATTTTGGCAAATACTTTTTCTGCATCTATCAACAGGATCGTATGGTATTTATCTTTTTGTTTGTAACTTGATATTTCACATTGATGGATTTGTGATCATTGATCCAGTCCTGTAACCCAGAAATGAATTTCACTCGATCATATTGCATAATTCTTTTTTATGCTGTTGAATTCCTTTTGCTAGTGTCTTGTTGAGGATTTTTGTATCTGTATTTATTAAGGATATTGGCCTGCAGTTCTCTTTTTTTGCTGGGCGTCTGTCTGGCTTGGGAATCAAAGTGAGACTGGCTTTGTACAATGAGTCCGGAAGTTTTCCTACTGTTTCTATTTTTTTGGAATAACTTGAGAAGAATGGGTATTAGCTCTGCTTTAAATGTCTTTTAGATTTCCCCATGAAAGCCATTTCGCCATGGGCTCTTATTCATTGGGAGATTTTTGATAACTCATTAGATTTCTTCACCGGTTATGGGTCTCTTCAGATTTGCTATCACATCTCATTTGAATTTTGGTATTGCATGTGTGTTTAGGAATTTGTTCATTTCTTCCAGTTTGTTGGGATATAATTTTTCATAGTATTCCCTGATGAGGGCTTGTATTTCTGAGGGATTGTTTGTAATAGATTCATTTTCATTCGTGATTTTGTCTATTTGGGTGCTCTCTCTTATCTTTCTGAGGAGCCTGGCTAGAGGTTGATCAATTTTTTTTATTTTATCAAACAACTAATTCTTGGTTACATTAATCTGTATAATTTTTTGAATGCTATATTGTGTGTTTCTATCCTGAGCCTTATTATTTCTCTTCTTCTGCTGGGTTTGGGGTGCTCTTGCTGGTTCCCTTCTAGTTGTTTAGGTTCTCTGTTAGATTTTGAATTTGCACTTTTTCTAGTTTTTTGAAATAGGCCTGGATTGTAATGTCCTTTCCTCTTAGGACTGCCTTTGCTGTGTCCCAGAGAGTTTGGGTTGTCATATTTGCGTTTTCATATATTTTTAAATTTCTTCTGTAATTGCCTGATTGGCCCAATCATTCTTCAGTAGGGTGGTTTTGAACCTCCACATTTTCGGAGGTTTTTCAGACTTTTTCCTGTGATTGATTTCAAGTTTCATAGCCTTGTGATCTGAAAGTCTGCATGGGATGATCTCAATCTCTTTATACTTATTGACGGTTGCTCTGTGACCCAGGATTTGATCTATCCTGGAGAATGTTCCATGCGCGCTCGAGAAGAAAGTGTATTTCCTGGCCTCAGGATGTAGAGTTCTAAATATATCTGTCAATTCCATCTGTTTCGATGTGTTGTTCAGGTCTATGGTGTCTTTAGTGATTGTCTATCTGGTGGATCTATCTATTGCTGTAAGAGGAGTATTAAAGGCCTCTGCAATTAGCACATTCTTATCAATCACATTGTTTCTGTTTATGATTCACTGTTTTATGTATTTGGGTGCTCCCGAATTTGGCACATAGATGTTTATGATTGTTAGCACTTCCTGATGGATAGATACGGTAAGTATTATATAATGACATTCTTCATGTCTTGTTTCTGCCTTTACTTTAAAGTCCAGTTTGTCTAATATAAGTATGGCTAGTCCAGCTTTCTTTTGACTTCCAGTCACATGATAGGTATTTCTCCATACCCTTAATTTCAATCTGAAGGTGTCTTCTTGTCTATAATGAGTCTCCATTAGACAGCAAATAGATGGATTTTTTTTTTTTTACATTCTGCTTCCTATGTCTTTTGATTGGAGCATTAAGTCCATTGAAATTTAGTGTTATTATTGAAAAAAATGGGTTTAGATTCATTGTGTTCTCTGTAGCATTCATGCTTGGAGTGGTGTCTCTGGTACCTTGTATTCCTTGCAACATTTACTTCATAGAGTTGCACTTAGGATTTCTTGTAGGGCTAATTTGGTGGTGATGAATTCTCTCAAGCTTTCTTTATTTGAGAAAACGTTGATCTCTTCTTCTATTTTGAATGACAGACCTACTGAGGAAAGCATTCTTGTCTGCATATTTTTTTCCCATTCATCACATTGATGTTTTCCTGCCATCCCTTTCTGGCCTGTCAATGTTCAGTAGGTCAACGTGTAACCACTCTGATAGGTTTCTTTTTGTTTGTAGGGCCCTTTTATCCCTAGATGCTATCAGAATTCTCTCTTTATCCTTATTTTTTGCCAGTTTCCCTATATGTCATGCAGCATGTCGATTCAGGTTATTTCTGAGGGGAGTTCTCTGTGCGTCTTGGAGGTCAATGTCTGTTTCTTTTCCCAGATTGGGGAAAGTTCTCGGCTATAATTTGATCAAGTAGCCCTTTAGGACCTTTTTCTCTTTCTTCCCTGTCAGAAATTCCTTTGATAGGGATATTATTCCATGTGATGGTAGCACTCAGGTCTCAAATTCTCCTTTGGTGTTCCTGGATCAATTTATCTCTCTTTTTCTCGGCTTCCTCTTTTCCTATAACTGTGTCTTCTAATTCACCTATTCTCTTCTCTCCATCTTCAATCTGTGCAGTTGCTGCCTCCATTTTATTATGCACCTCATTTATAGAATTTCATTACACATCACAGCTATTTGGAATGTCCCTGGTCTTTGTATCAATAGCTTCTCTGATGACTTCCGTGCTTTATTTAAGGCCAGCAATTAATTTTATGACAATTGTTCTAAATTCTTGCTGCATTGTGTTGCTTATGTCTGTTTTGAGCAGTTCCGTGGCTGTGACATCTTCCTGGAATTTCTTTAGAGGGGATTTCTTCTGTTTTTTCATTTTGGCTAGCTTTCTGTCTCTGGTCAGTTTTAAAAGCTTGTTATGCACCCTGCACCTGTGAGTATTGCTGGATTAAATGAGGCTCATTGATTGTTCAGGGCCTGTCCATCCTGGACATGTTCTTTTAATGGTGTTCTTGGTTTCAATTGTTGTGCCTTTGGTTCTTTTGTTTCCCTCCTTGTAGTGATATTTGGGACTTTCCACCATATGAACTTTGGCTTGTTTCTTGAGGTAGCCCTGAAAAGAAAATAAGCAGACAAAAACACAGGGAAAAAAGCACGCGAAAGCATAGACCAATGAAACAAACAAGAAAACCAAAAGAAGACTGAAAAGAAAAACAAGGGAAAAATAAAAGGGGTGTAGATGGTGGTGACAAAACCAACAAAAGAAAAAGGACTGTTTAAAAGCATCAAACCAGTTAAGCAGAGAGATGAGAATGAGAGAAGGAAAAATATATCTGAATCGCAAGTATGGTACTAATCACAGCAATGCATCATCTTTGTTTTTTCTGGGCTCAGGGCGGGGGGTGGGGGGCGGGTTGGGGGTTAGGGAGTAGGAAAAAAAAAGAAAAGAAAAAAAAACAAGGCAGTTCTCTTAGATGGATGGGCATTAATTGGTGTAGATATGTCTCTTGAACTGCTCCCCACAACCCTCCCTTGGTGGTTGTGGAAAGTTTGGTGTCGCCCCAGTCCCTTCTCAAGCAAGCATTGTAACCCATATTTTCATTCCCATCCCTGTAGTGCAGGCGGGCCAAGTTGTATTTTCCACCCCCCACCTCATTTCCAAATCTTAGTCCACACACTTTAATGATACCTGCAGAGATGAAATATACTCCCACAGGCCGGGAAGCTTCCTAGCCAAGGATTAAGTAGGAGGCATAGGGGTGCAATTTCTCCTGGTGGAGCCTGGGATCAGAGCACCAAACCCAAGGAAAATGCATCAGCTAAAGGGGACAGATCTCTCTCCCCATGCCTTGTGTTTATAGATGGGATGATAGGATTTCTCTCCGTCCCAGGCCGAGGTATTTCTCTTCTCTAGAGATAGCTCTATAGCATCTGCATCCTCTGTTTCTCTTCCCCTGGCCTCTCCTTGGCTCTGTGCACTCCCTGATGCTCTGCATGGAGTGGAGCTCCCTCCCGTCCAAGCCTCTGGGTCAGGCCTGTTTTTATCTTCTCCAGTTCCCTTCCACTGAGGCACCTATGAGGCTGTCTTCCTTGAGGACTCTGTGTCTTTCCCCCCACTCTCGCAGATCAGAGTATTGTGGCTTCAGTCCTTCTTAGTTTGATAGATGAGGGCGGGTGAAAATTACAGAGCTCCCTACTTCTCCCCCATCTTGCCCCCTCCTCAGTTTAAAAGAATCCTTATGGCATAGAGACATAATTTGCGGTGACAAACTGCTGCCCTTCAGTAGAAAAGCTTATTTTCTAAGACACTGCCAAGTAGTTCCCCAATTAGAATGTACTTTTTAAAAAATATGTTTCATGTTTATTTCTGAGAGACAGAGAGCCAGCAAGGGAGCATGAGTAGAGGAGGGGCAGAGAGAGAGGCAGACACTGAATCTACAGTGGGCTCAGGGCTCTGATCCTTCACTAACTGAGCAATTCAGTCAGCCCAGAAATTCCTATTTATTCAGATGTATCATGATTCATGCATTGATCAGGAAGATGTATTAATATATGTGCTTTATGGAGAGTGGTTCCGACATGAGTGCATTCAAGAGCCTTCTTTCAGGAAGCTTCAAGCTGAAAGGAAAGCATGTGTTCATGCAGGACGGTGATGGTGGTCTTAGCTGGGAACCAACAGTAAACTCACGACAGTGAAACCTCAGGGGCAAACTCTTCCCTGGGAACTCAACAGAAGTTGTTTGTGTTGACACTAGATGGGGGCTGTGTGGAGCTCAGGTGTGCTGAGCCTGCATTCTCTAGTGTAGGACCACTAAACGTGGTTCTCAGGGGGCAGGATTAGCACTAACAAGGAACAAGTGAAAGATGCCAATTCACGGACCCCATTCCAAACCTGCAGAATCTCCATTTCTTCTATGAGACCTGGAACTCCAAATGATTTACATGCACATGAAAACTTGAAAGCACAGAACTGTTTATCTGCCTGGGTTTACAATAAACATCCCAATATTCTGGTTTCTCTTCAGATCGTATACATCTTTCGCCTTTTACAATAAACATCCCATGGCAAGTTTGAAGAAGCAGCATCACCTGTGCCCTCAGCCAGAGTTTCTATTGGTCAGGGTGAGAGCATTGATGCGGCTTTAACTATGAGCTTCAGGTGATTCTCAGGGGAGGCCAGGGTACAGCACGGGGATTCGCAGAAATATTAGGAAGGGCTGCATCTGGCCTTTGGTTGAAGAGACGATGATAGTCTTTCGGTGTGGACTTGCAAGGGGCAGGTCAGTGAAGCCCACGTTCCCTGACTCTGGCAGGATGTGTAGCTGTCTGTGGAAAGGCAGGATCTCTGAATCCAGGGACCAGACACTCACAGGTAAGTGTCCATTCAAGAGGTCCTTCTATTCGGAATCTTTCCTGTGAATAAGTCAAGGAGAGGGTGGCGTTTCCTGCATTTCAAATTTCATCTGCCTCTGAGGTAATGAGAGCAGGTGAAGAGGCTTGGCTGAGGTCTTTAAAGGCCTACAGGCGTGATTTCTCCACATAATATCACCCGATGAGCACTCAGAGCAGAAGAGAGAGGAAGAAATGGCTGCTTCTCAGGTGATCTTCTCTTAGCTCAGGTACTGTGTCCTTGTTTCTGATTGAAATGCTGTGAATTAGAACTTGAAACATTTACTGTTTTATGTCTGATGGATGTACCTAGCAAATTTGTTTTGGACTCGTATTTATCCCTTTCATGACAGTGAAATTCAGCTCTTTAGAATATTCCTGTGTTATATCTCCAGCCGTTCTCTCCATTCTCTCCCATCGGGCTTCCCATACAGCATGAAGACTCATACCACGAATTCATGACTTGCAACTATTGAAAGTATTCCCTGTGTGGGGAGCCTGGCAGGCTCAGTGGGTTGGGCGTCCAGCGTAGGCTCGGGTCATGATCTCAGGATTCTGGGTTAGTGCCCCGTGTCGTGCTCTGTGCTGTCAGCTGGCTCAGAGCCTGGAGCCTGCTTCACATTCTGTGTCTCTCTCTCTCTCTCTGACCCTCCCCTGCTCACGCTATCTCTCTCTATCTCTCAAAAATAAACAAAAAACATTTAAAAATTTTTTTGAAAATATTCCCTCTGTGATAGATCACTGTGGTTCTGCATTTTTACCGAAGATTCTCCCTGGAGATGGTTCTGTTTTGGGGACCCCAGTGAAGGGGTAGAATATATAATATTTGGGTCCTCTCTGGGTGTGGCCAGATGTAAGTTAGTTAAGTAAGATGAACAAACAAACCAGGTGACTGTTGGTTCTAAAATAAGTGAGCGTTCTGAAAAAGAGAAGCTTTCTTTGTGGATTTCCTCAAAGAGAGACTTTCAAATATGTTAAAGAGGGGCGCCTGGCTGGCTCAGTCCATTGAGTGTCTGACTTCGGCTCAGGTCATGGAAAACAATTTGACAATAAAATATTATGGGGAAAAAAAAAGACTGTTATTAGGATAGGGACACTTTCCGGCCATGTGCTCCCTGGGAGTTGAGAGAAATGTGACCTGTGACATAGCGACTTTCTCAAGGGTTTTTATTAAGAAAGGGTGCTGTATTTTGTTAAATGCTTTTTCTGCATCTATCAACAGGATCATATGGTTTTTATCCTTTCTTTTATTAATGTGATGAATCACATTGATGGATTTGTGGATATTGAACCAGCCCTGTAACCCAGGAATGAATCCCACTTGATCATGATGGATAATTCTTTTTATGTGCTGTTGAATTCGATTTGCTAGTATCTTGTTGAGTGTTTTTGCATCTGTATTCATTGAGGATATTGGTCTGTAGTTCTCTTTTTTGGCTGGGTCTCTGTCTGGTTTAGGTATCAAGGTGATGCTGGCTTCGTAGAATGTGTTTGGAAGTTTTCCTTCTATTTCCATTTTTTGGAATAGTTTGAGATGAATGGGTATTAGCTCTGCTTTAAATGTCTGGTAGAATTCCCCTAGGAAGCCATATGGCCCTAGGCTCTTATTCGTTGGGAGATTTTTGATAACGGATTTGATTTCTTCATCAGTTATCGGTCTGTTCATGCTTTCTATCTCTTCCCGTTTGAATTTTGGTAGTGCATGTGTATTTAGGAATTTGTCCATTTCTTCTGTGTTGTCCAGTTTGTTGGCATATAGTTTTTCATAGTAATCTCTGATGATTGCTTGTATTTCTAAGGGATTGGTTGTATGGAACCACAAAAGACCCCGAATAGCCAAAGTTATATTGAAGAAGAAAACCAAAACGGGAGGCATCACAATCCCAGACTTTAGTCTCTACTACAAAGCTGTCATCATCAAGACAGTATGGTATTGGCACAAAACAGACACATAGACCAATGGAATAGAATAGAGAACCCAGAACTGGGCACACAAATGTACGGTCAATTAATTTTTGACAAAGCAGGAAAGAGTATCTGATGGAAGAAAGAGTGCCTCTTTAGCAGGTGGTGCTGGGAGAACTTGAAAGCAACATGCAGAAGAATGAAACTATACCACTTTCTAACACCATACACAAAAATTAACTCAAAATGGCTCAAGGACCTGAATGAGAGACAGGAAACCATCAAAACCCTCGAGGAGAAAGTAGGAAAAAACCTCCTAGACCTCCACCGCAGCAATTTCCTACTCGACACATTCCCAAAGGCAAGGGAAATGAAAGCAAAACTAAACTCTTGGGACTTCATCAAGATAAAAAGCTTCTGCAAGGCAAAGGAAACAATCAAGAAAACTAATAGGCAACCGACAGAATGGGAAAAGATACACGATGGAGTACTACATGGCAATGAGAAAGAATAACATATGGCCATTTGTAGGAAAGTGGATGGACCTTGAGGGTGTCATGCTAAGCGAAATAAGCCAGGCAGAGAAGGACAGATACCATATGTTTGCACTCATAGGTCTAACAAGAAAACAGGAGAAACCTAATGGAGGACCAGGGGGAGCGGAAGAGGGAAAGAGAGTTGGGGAGAGAGAGGGATGCAAAACTTGAGAGACTATTGAATGCTGAAAGTGAACTGAGAGTTGAAGGGGGAGGGGGAGAAAAGAGGTGGTGGTGATGGTGGAGGGCACTTATGGGGAAGAGCACTGAGTGTTGTATGGAAAACAAGTTGACAATAAAATATTATGGGGGAAAAAAAAAGACTGTTATTAGGATATGGACACTTTCTGGGCATGTGCTCCCTGGGAGTTGAGAGAAATGTGACCTGTGAGGCCGTCATAAATTGTTACCTGAGGAACTGTGGGGGCCAAAATACAGAGGTCTCGCTTGTGTTGGAGGATGGAGATTGAAATGCAAGAGCTGAGTTCTCTGGTGCATGTCCTCCGTGAGTTATTTGGAGCCTCTGAGTAATATCGTCATATGTAGCCAGGAGGGGACATAAGATGCAGACAGTGTCTAAGTAGGACTCATTTACATGTGGGCTTTTTATACAGCTTTGTTTTCCTTGAGTGTCTGCTATAGAGAATTGTTGTCTCTCTCAATTACAGGCAGAAGCCGTGATTAAATCTAAAGATTGTGAATAATTAAAGGCAATTCCTACATAAAAAGGGGGATTGGGGAATTAAACATACCCAGCAATCTTCAGAAAGGCTAGGATTAGATTGATTGAGAACATGATATATAGCATCTAGGGTGCTAAGATATGGTCCTCTAAGAGGTTAAAATATTTACTTGAGTACTATTTTTTTCCATAGGTTGATAGGCTTGGTGGCCAGAATTGAGGAGCCCCATCAGCTGAGGAGCAATGGGAATGGGGCTCTGTTGGATGGTGAGGTCTCTCAAGGGGTCTCTTCCCACAGCATAGAGCCCCATTGTCCATGTCATTCCTACTTCCCACTCTTTAAATCTTTCCTCCCAGTTTTTAACCTTGAAAGTAAAAGGATTGCATTGCCCTCATGTTTGCAAGTGGGATTGTCCTCTCTTTGTATTTCTAAGTACTGCTCACTTTGTTCCCAGGATATGAAGGTTTCCCATCCCCAATAGCTGCAGTGATACCTGGGCCGTCCTGTATCGCAATTAGGGTCTCTTCCTTTCCTACAAGCATAGGATTGTAAGAGTTGGAGAGCTACCTCCCCAGATATTCCCCCATGTGTCCTACATTTTCCTGCATCTGTTCCGAAGTAGGGTGCTGTGCCAACTGGGCCCCAGAAGCCATTCCCTCTAGTTCAGAGAAAACCGAATCACAAAGCTTTACCTTAAATTGGGGTTCTTTATCAGATATTAATGTTTGAATGATTTATCCCATTCGGCTGTTTCGTAGTGTCCAAGTCGAATTCTGGGAGCAGTGATGGTTGCGAGCAGGCTGATCTATAACCGGTGTCCCCATATAAGTAGGAGTGTACATTAACAGACAAATCAGTCCTGAATGCACCCGTCTTTGTTGGATTAGATGTGGGATTTTTTGTTTTGTTTTGTTTTTGTTTTTTTATGTTTTTTAATTTTTTTTTTTTTTTGAGAGACAGAGAGATACAGCACCAGCAGGGGAGGGTCAGTAGGAGAAGGAGATACAGAATTTGAAGAGACTCCAGGCTCTGTGCTAGCTGTCAGCACAGAGCCCGATGGGGGCACTAACCCAGGAACCATGAGATCATGACCTGAGCTGAAGCTGGACCCTGAATCGACTGAGCCACACAGGCGTCCCAGGATTGGACGTTTTGACGACACTCTAAGGTCTGTTGTCCTCAGCTGTCTTGGGGGGTGCTGCTTTGACGTGAGATCGATGTATCCAGGTAGGGTGTCCTGCGACCTTCACAGCTGTTGGGATCGGGAAGACGAGTCAATATGGTTCCTTCTGGCGTGGCTCTAAGGATCCTGAGTTAAACATGCGAATAAAAACCAAATCCCCAACTTTGTGAGAGTGAGCATGTGGGTCAATGGGTTTTATCTAACTCTCTTGGATCTCCTTATGGAGCTGAGCTTTTGTCAGCTTTAAGGACTGTAGGGAATGGAGAAGCCTCTGATTAGTCCATTCTTTCTGAAGTTCTATATAGAGTCTGGGGACTAGTGGGGGAGCCCTTCTGAACATTATTTCATATGGAGTCGGCCAGAGTTGGGTGGAAGTGCATCTGGTACGAAGTAGGGCAAAGGGCAGGAGATCAACCCAATCTATTTCAGTCTCCAGGCATAATTTTGTTAATGTTTCCTTTAAAGTTCTATTTATTCTATCTATCTATCCTGAACTTTGGGGATGGTAGGCATGATGTCATTTCCATTCTATTCCTAGAACTTTCCTAATTAATTTTGATATCTTAGCCATGAGGGCTGGGCCACTGTGACAGTGTTCACACCCCAGAAATAAAGGCAAGCCAAATCTGGGAATTATTTCCTGTAGCACTTTCTTTACAGTTATTTCTGCTGTTTCTCCTTTTGTGGGAAATGCTTCTATCCATCTGGAGAAGGTGTCTATGAACAGCAATGGGTACCTGTGTCCATAGTTTCCCTTTTTTATCTCTGTGAAGCTTAATTCCCAGTGTTCTCTGGGGTTGGATGCATGATAACAGACACAAGGTGGCCCAGTGAGTCTGGTAGCTTTGGTCCTTGCACATGTTATACATCGTTTCATCAAGTCCAAAAGTATGGGGGTCAATTTAGGAATGTATAAGTGGAGAGACACTAATTGAGATAGTTTCTTTTTGCCTAGATGAGTAGCTTAGTGGAGCTGAGTCAACAGTGTTCTCCCCAGAGTCACTGGAATGACTAATTGCCCATCAGGGTGTTGCCACCAGCCATTTAGATGTCTTTCCCAATTCTTTTGAGACTATTGGGCCTCTTCTTCTGTTGAGTAGGATGTTTTATCTGGCAGTGTGAGCTGAGGGTGAAGAACCAGCTGTTCAGCAATCCCTACTGATTTTTGGGCAACTGCTTTTGCCTCCCTATCTGCAGCTTGATTTCTCAGAATCTCTAGGGAGTCTCCTCGTTGGTGTCCTTTACAATGAATCATGGCCACCTTCTCGGGAAGCCATGCAACATCTAGCAGGCTCAAGATTTCTTCCTTATTCTTAATGGATTTTCCCTCTGATGTTAGCAGTCCTCTATTTTTATATATTTCCTCAAGGACATGTGCAGCAGGAAAAGCATAGCGACTGTCTGTGTATATGTTTAGGTTTTTGTTTTTCCCTGCTCGAAGCGCCTGAGTTAAGGGGAATAACTCAGCTTTTTTTTTTTTTATGATTGTAATTTGTTTTTGAGAGACAGAGAGAGAGGGAGACACAGCATTTGAAGCAGGCTCTAGCTATCTGTCACACAGAGCCCGACACCAGGCTGGAACCCATGAACCGAGAGATCATGACCTGAGCCCAAGCTGGAAGCCTGACTCTTAACCGACTGAGCCACCCAGGTGCACCTAACTCAGCCTTTTGGGGAGAGGTTCCTACCAGTAGCGTTTGGGCCACATTACCTGCATCTGGTGATTTACCACTGCAGCTCTGGCACATCGTTGTCCTTGGGAGATGAAACTGCTCCCTTCCATGAAGCAGGTTTCATTTGTGTCTGGAAGAACCCGATCAGTCAAATCAGGTCGTCTGCTCCTATAGGTTTCTAGGAGGCAGAGACAGTCATGAACTGGTGGACCCTCATCTGATTGTGGCAAGAGAGTGGCAGGATTAAGCCTGGTTACCTGTTTAAAGTTGAGTCTTGGGTGGTCTAGCAGTTGGCCCTGGTATTGAAGTAGTCTGGCATTTGAGAGCCATCTAGAGGGGGAACTGTTAAGCAGAGGTTCCAGTGCATGAGGAGTGATGATCATCAGAGTTTGGCCTTAGGTGAGTTTATCAGCCTCTATCACAAGGGAGGTAGCAGTAGCAACAGTTCGCAGACAGAGAGGCCATCCCTGGGCTACCAGATCTAGGCATTTAGATAAACAGGCAATGGGTCTATTCCAAGGCCAAGAGTTTGGGTGATTACTCCCTTAGCAATTCCCTCTTTCTCAGCCACATATAAAGAGAGTGGTTTGGAAATGTCTGGTAGGGCCAAGGCTGGGGCTGAAGTTAATGCCTGTTTTAGAGTATCAAAAACTTCTTGCTGAGCCAAGGGGGAGGATCCCCCTGCAGTTGCCTCATACAACGGTTTGGCTAATTCAGCAAACCCAGAAATCCAGATACAGCAGTAGCCTACAATCCCAAGAAATTCTCGGACTTATCATTTGGTAGTTGGAGGGAATAACTGAAGAATTGCTTGTACATGAAAGTCAGAAAGGGACCTTTTACCTCCTGTAAGGTATATCCCAGAGAAGTCATGTGGGTTTGGCAGATTTGGCCCTCGTTTCCTGAAACTCGGCAGCCTAAGTACTGTAGGGTCTGGAGGACTCCTTCTGTTGCCTCCTTACAAGTAGCCTGGTCTGGTCCGGCAATCAGTAAATTATCGACATTCTGTAAGATGGTAGCCTTAGGGTAATGGGCTCTCACTGATAAAAAGGTCTTTGTTTATGGCCTCCCCAAATAGAGTGGGGGAGTTCTTGAATCCTTGGGGCAATCGAGTCCATGTCAGTTATCTGGTGGCCCCATTATCTGGATCTGTCCATTCAAAGGCAAATATTGGTTGACTAACAGGAACCAAGGGAATGCTAAAGAAAGCATCTTTGAGGTCTAACAGAGAGTAACATGATCCAGAGGAATGACTCAAAAGGGTGTAAGGGTTAGGTACAGTCGGGTGTATAGTTTCCACCCTTGAGTTAACCTCTCCTAGGTCTTGCACCGGTCAATAGTCATTAGTGCCAGGCTTACGGACTGGCAACAGAGGGGTATTCCAAGGTGATTGACAGGGTATGAGAATGCCTGCCTCCTGTAATCTCCGTATATGTTTTGATAGTCCCTGTTTTGCCTCTGGCCACGTTGGGTATTGTTTTATTCGAATTGGCTGATCTAAACCAAGCAATTGTACCACCACTGGAGCATGATGGGCAGCCAGCCCAGGGGGATTTGTTTCTGCCCAGACCATTGGGAATTTTTCCATTAGTCTCTTTATTAAGGGAGAACAGTGTAGCTCTTTTTTTTCAGCGTGATAGAATAGATATTCTTTCGCCAGAGGGCAATTGGTGAGTAATGTAGGAGCAGCATCTGATTGGATATTTAAATTTCTAGATTGGAGGCCAAAGGAGATGGTTGCCCTCAATTTTCTGAGTCAATCTCTTCCCAGCAAGGGATAGGGGCATTCTGGTATCACAAGGAAAGAGTGAGTTATAATTTCTTTTCCCAAGTCTACAGTTGTCTGTGTAGTCCAAGAATATGATGCTGTTTTTCCTGTGGTCCCTTGTATCTGAGTTGTTAATTTGGTCACAAGTCCCAAGGGATTTTTAAAAACTGAATGTGCTGCTCCCTTGTCAACTAAGAAAGTAACATCGGTGTTTCCCACTCTTCACCTGACCATAGGCTCCTTGGGATCTAGCGGCTGAGAGCCTAGGCTCCATCAGAGGCCCTTGGGTGGGAGGGAGATCTCATTCTTTTTGTTGCGTTTTGGGCATTTCCGTATATAATGGCCTATTTCTTTGCAATATGTGCATTGATCCTTTCCAGGAGGGGGTCTTTGAAAGGCTCCTTTTTCTTTCTCTTTACGGGAGGTAAGAAACCCATTGCCTGAGAGCGCTGCAGTAGTTGTTTTTCTGATCTGTTTGGCCAGTCTTTCCTCCAGGGTGTCTCGATTATGAAATACCTTCATGGCTACACACATGAGTTTATCCCTATTTTCCCCATCGAAATCTTCTAACCTCTGTAACATTTTATGAATGTTGGGGGGCCGACTGAGCTATGAATGTCAAGTTGAGTGCCTTTCCGTTTTCAGGGTCGTCCGGGTCTATGGGAGTGTAGGTCCGGTATGCCTCTAAAAGCCATTCAAAGAAGGCAACAGGGGATTCCTCAGGTCCGTGTGGAATCTTGCTTACCTTAGATAAGTTGGTAGGCTTACCAGTGGCACCCCTGAGGCCGCCCTGGAGATGCTGGTGATAGTTGGCGAGTGATCTCCTACCTACTGGTGAATTATAATCCCAATCTGGATGCATTGGAGGTGCTGCTTCTTCCAGGCGGACATATTGGGCTACCTAGAAGACTGTCCCATCTGTGCCTAGGACAGTGTGGCAGACGTGGTTGTAAACACTTTCTCATTCTTCAGAAGTGAAGCATTCCTGTAAAAGCTGCTGACAATCATCCCACGTGGGTAGTGAAACATAGACTCTAACAGTGAAATGAGAGCTTGTGGATTTTCAGAGAAAGAGGGATTTTGATGTTTCCAGTTGTACAAATTACTTGTAGTAAAAGGAATACAACCATATGTATCTCCACCATTGGCTTTCCACAAGGAAAAGAGAGAAGCTGGTGCAGGCGGGGCCAACTGGGGTCCATAGGAGAGCCTGGTTCGACTGTGGGGAGGTGTGATAAGAAGGTTCCCAGAGGGAGTAGTTGGAGGAAGAGGGGGAGGATGAGAAGATGAAGAACTTGGGCCTGGGGTAGAGGATGGGGTTGAGGAGCTAGGACTGTGGGGTGAAGGAGGAGGTTGACTAGAGAGATCAAGGAGAATCTCCTCTGGAGACGGAAGTACCGGTATTACCTGTTTTATCTCTGTCTTCAGAGAGACTATGAGTTTCTTTGCTGTTACCAAACCCTGCAATTAGGTTTTATAGAACAACGTCGCAGCCATGCGGGCAGCTGTTCACATGTCTGCATCCTAATATCAATGTAAGGAAATTGATCTGGCTGCCCTGGATTTTTAGTTACCACTTGAGATACAGTCCGGGAGGCTGAGGGGTCGAAAGTGCCCTGGGGTGGCCATCCAGTTCCAAAAGTTGGCCATTCCAGTTCACAGAGGGTCCACATCAGCCCCTAGAAAATTTATTGCCATACTCATCCACACTTTCAGGTGAATAGATGGCCTGGAAGTTAGTTAAAAAAGCACTCCAGAGGCACATATATCTTTGACCCCGAGTTGTCCATTTGGCCAGAAGTAATGAACAAAGCACAAGGACACAGATGGTGACAAGACACTCAAAATGAGAACAAACATATGACAGACACAGCAGGCACGAATAACAGAACATGTTTACACAAATGTTGGGGTGATCAGGCCCAATTTATACGGTCCGAAGAGCCAGGTGGTCCGGAGACCCAGACGGTCCAAAGACCTAAACTCGCTGACTAATGTCTTGGTTGGTACTGTTGGAGAGGTTCCTGGCTTGTCAGCCCCCTCTGAAAAACCTACAGACTGGTCGCGAACAGCACAAGTCTTACCTCTGGAGGTGATGGAAAATGAGCTCAAAGCCATCTCCAAAATTGTGGCCAGGTGCCAGGGCCTGACTGAATGAGATTTCTCCTCTCGGGATTACACTAGGGCCTCCAAAATGTTAGACCTTTCCCTTCAAAAGTGAGTCATCGAGAGTGAAACCCACAGACACAAACGGAGATGATGTATGAATTTTATTTTAGTTCGTCCGAATGGCTCCCGAGTGTTGGCAAGTCCTCAGGAGAGAGTGCCGCTGATGTGAAGCTCAGGGTTTATGTAGGTTATGGCAAGGCAGCAAAGGGCATTATTGAGGTGATCAATCATGAGTCCGAAGGGGAAGTGAAGCGGGTACAGAGAAGAGAACTTTGCTGTTAAAGGCTCGGATCTGGCAACAGCGCCTTAGAATCTAATAACAATATCTTAGAATCTAGCAACAGTATCTTAGGAAAAAAACGAATTTCGCCATTAGGCTACAATGAATTGTTACATCTTAGGGCTTTCCAGAGCCTGGCTAGATCCTGTATTGCCCTATATAGCCCCCAGCCCGTTCCTCTGGTTGGGCTTGCAGTTTGCGAAAGGCCTTAATGTGCTCCAGCCTCCTTTGTTTGACAAAGCAAGAAAGCTATTGTTCTTCATTACTCAGCACTACTTTTCTAATCACATTTTGGCTGTAAGTCTGGATCTCAGTTTTCCACAACAAAATGTATAGGATGGGAAAACAGTTTTCTTTCTTCCTTCTCAATTCTTGACTGGGTTAATAGTCAAACTGACTAAAGACAGATTTATAAGAGAAAAAATAATAATTTCTTAATTATGGTAACCTCCAAGATAGGAGGCACAAAGAGAGACAATTGATGCTTATATGCCATGGAGACTTTGAAGAAGGTGGTAGAATTTAGAATTTCTAAATTCTATGGGGAAAATATATTCACAGAAAAAAAGGAAAGAGCAAATGATTATCAAACATTGGATTGTCACAACTGCAGGCAAATTGTTATCATCCTAAAAGTTAATTTCTGGCATTAACTCTCTTCCTGGTCAAGATGACCCACCTAATTTATTCTTGCTAAATATATCAGCCTCACTGAAGAAAGACATCCTGTGCTTCCTGAGTGGCTGAGTTGGTTAAGCTTCAGCCTCTTGATGTAGGCTCAGGTCATGATCTCAGGATCAGTGAGCTCAAGCCCTACATCAGGCTCGATGCTGACAGTATGTAGCCTGTTTGAGATTCTCTGTCTTCCTCTATCTCTATGTCCCTTCCTACACTTGCACTGTCTTTGACTCTCTCAAAATAAATATAAAAAAACTTAAGGAAAAAAAAATAATTGCTTCCATTTGCTGCAGCAGAATAAACCTGAAGGGCTTTTATTTTTTTAAGTTACATTGAAGCCATAACCTGGTCCATCTAGCCAACTAAGTGACCTTTAAGATTTTATTTCATTTAATTTTTTTATTTTGAGAGAGAAAGGGACCGCAAGAGTGGGAGAGGGGGAAAGAGTGGGAAGAAAAGCCAATACGAACCAGACTCTGCACTGCCAGCAGAGAACCCAACGTGGGGCTCAATCACACGACAAAGTGAGATCATGACCTATGCTAAAACCATGAGTTGCATACTTAATCGCTTAACACAATAAATCATCCAGGTGCCCAGTAATCTTTAAGGTTTAGCATGCACCTTTAGCCTGCATAATTGATTAACCAAATCTTTCTGTCTAGATCTATAGATCATGTGGGTTTCTTAGAAAATCTTGGTCCCAAACGTCCTTGGACAGCCTCCCCCTGTGGCACCAATCAATAGCAGTCCAGCACCCTGATAGTATCTATCGCTGCCTGAATTGAGTCTACACACAGTCAAGAGGTATTACACATGACTGTGCTCTGCTTTTACTGCTTAACTGTCCTCCAGTGGTGCTAAATTTTTTTTCGGGCAGGCAGAAACTTTGAAGTTGATTTTTGGACAAGAGTCTGTTTTCTTCCCTATTGGAAAGGGCTCATATTCCTTTCCATCAAACTCCCTTATTGAGTATTGGCTTTTTGATTGACTGTCAGCCAAACGTGGGTTTTCGGTAACAAAACTGGTGTGGCATCATTGGTCAGCAAAGAATCCTTGAGATGTTTTGTGGTGCAACTTGGTAAGATTATTCAAGTAGCAGAGGGACAGGGCCCATGAGCAGAAGGGGCTGTATTTTGGCTGTATAAAGATGATGGTTGTACCTAGTACTCAAGCGGGAGGGTCACGCAGGAATGTTAGAACAAAAACTACTTTAAATTTTTTTTTAATGTTTAATTTATTTTTGAGAGAGAGAGACAGTGAGACTGAGCATGAGTGGGATTGGGGCAGGGGCAGAGAATAAGGACACACAAAATCCAAAGAAGACTCCAGGCTCTGAGCTGTCAGCACAGAACCCAATGCAGGGCTTGAACCCACAAACCCTGAGATCATGACCTAAGCTGAAGTCAGGTATTTAACTGACTGAGTCACTCAGGTGCCGTGGGAGTATTAAATCACAAATATTTTTCAAATTTCTATTCCTAAAACGACTTTTGCAAAATTTCTCTGGTGCTGATCATTCAGTCCAATATGAGTTACCAGTCAGGTGCGTAGGCAGTCATGAGACCCCTTAAGAATACAGCTAGCAAGGGCACCAGAGTGGCTCAGTGGCTTAAGCATCTGATTTTGGCTCAGGTTATGATCTCGAGTAGATCAGTTTGAGCACCACATACGGCTCTTTGGTCAGAAGCTCCGAGTCTGGAGCCTGCCTCAAATTTCCCTCTCTCTCTCTCTCTCTCTCTCTCTCTCTCACTCTCTCACTCTTCCTCTCCCATACTTCTACTGTGTCTCTTTCTCTCTCAAAAAATATTTTAAAAGTGCTTCTAATTTTGAAAAAGAAAAGAATATAGCAACAAGCACATATTTGATCCTATCAAAACTATTTTTAAAAAGTAATACAGGCTACTGATCAGCCTTGTGGGCTAAAGGTGAACACTTTTCTATTTCTGTCCCTCATCATTTCACCCCTGACCAATTTGTTAAAGATTTTTTCAGGTTAAAATTTTTTTCAGGTTAATTTTTTAAAGAGACAGAGACAAAGTGTGAAAAGGAAAAGGGCAGAGAAATAGAATGAGTGAGTCACAATATCTGAAGTAAAAACTAGGGACTAAACTGCCAGCAGAGAGCCTGACCAGGGTCCCGACCTCACAAATTGAGAGATCATGGCCTGAGCCAAAGTTGGATGCTTCTGACTGAGCCACCCAGATGCCCAAACCCTGACCAATTTTTGACCCTTTAATCTCCAAGTTCGTTAACAGGTGATGGGCTCATCTTCTGCAACCTTTCAAGGTGACTAGGGTTGTAGACATATCCCAAATATGGACCAAATTGGTCACAAACTGTACTTACCTATGACTATTACAGAAGGCCGCTATTGTAAGGTCCAGAGCAGACATTTGTAGCAGGAAGCAACATCTGTTGGCAGAGTGACGGAGTCAGGAACTGCTTGCCAATAGCAACAGTAGGAGAAAGAAGCCAAAGAGAGATCACATGAGAATCATTATTATAGTAAAAAATCAGACGAACAGTGAAAAAGACCCATTAGGGGACCACTTAACCAGGAATTTAATCAATCACTAAGTGTCCATGTAGAGAAAGAGAGGGAGAAGAGGACAGAGGGAGAGAGGGAAGAGTGAGGGAGGGAGAGAGTGAGTGAGAAAGAGAATGAGGGAGAGAGATACAGACACCTGAGAGAGAGAGAAATAAAGGAATATTCTCAAAAATCAAGAGCAGGGCTCTTCAGTGCTACAGAGCAGCCCTGCGGGACCGGGTCCTCCAAGAAGGTTCCATTGGAGTGAAGATGAAAGGGATGTGGAGATACAGTATTCATTTGTCCTTACTACTCCATAACTTTCATGAGCAGATCCTGCCTTAGAAACACCACAGTGGATGATGCAGGTCCAGTCCCATTTGGAGCTCACAGTTCAGGGGTGGGGAGGGGAGATAGAGACATCACCACCACCAGGGCTACCTCAAGAAACAAGCCAACGTGCACATGGTAGAGAATCCCAAATATCACTACAAGTAGGAAAATAGAAGAACCAAAGGCACAACAAGACAGACCAAGAGACACCATTAAAAGAACACTTCTTAAACAGACCGACCCAGGACAGCCAATGAGTCTCCTGTAATGTAGCAATACTCACAGGTGCAGAGTGCATAACTAGCTTTGAAACTGACAAGAGACCAAAATCTAGCTAAAATGATGAAACGGAAGAACTGTCATGTTAAGAAACTCCAGGAAGGAGTCACAGCTACAGAAGTGCTCAACACAGATATAAGCAACATGAAGGAGCAAGATTCTAAAACAACTGTCATAAAATTGTGGAGTTGAAAAAGCCAAGGAAGACATCAGAGAAGCTATTGCTACAAAGACTATAAACCTTAAAAATAGTCGTGAGGAATTTAAAAAATGCTATAGCTGAGGTGCATAATAAAATGAAGGTGGCCACTGCACAGATTCAAGGGGCAGAAATAAGCAGAGGTCAAATAGAAGATACAATTACAGAAAAAGAGGAAGCTGAGAAAAAGAGAGATAAATTGATCCAGAAACACGTAAGAATTCAAAAACTCAGTAATACATTCAAACGCAACAATATCCATGTCCTAGGAATTCTTGAAGAAGAAGAAAGAAAGGTACTGAAGGGGTGCTTGAACAAATTATACCAGAGAAGTTCCGTCATCTGGGGAAGGAAACAGACACTGAAATCCTAGAGGAATAGGGACCTCCCCTCAGACGTCCCTTGAATCCACATTCTGCACAACGAATCATAGTGAAACTGGCAAAATATAAGGATAAAGAGAAAATTCTGAAAGAGCTAGGGATGAAAGAGAAACATATCTGTGTTGTTACAGACTTATCGACTCAAACTAGGCAGGGCAGAAAGGAATGGCAGGAAATCTTCAACGTGATGAACAGAAAAAACTATGCAGCCAAGAATCCTTTATCCAGCAAGCCTGTCATTCCGAATAGAAGGAGAGATAAAGGTTTTCCAAATAAACAAAAATTGAAAGAATTCATCACCACTAAATCAGACCTACAAGAAATCCCAAGAGGGATTCATGAGAGAAATGTTGCAAGGAACACAAGGTACCAGAGACACTACTGCAAGCATGAACCCTACAGAAAACCCATAGTTTTCAATAATAACACTAAATGTCAAGGAACTAAATATGCCAATCAAAAGACATACGATAACAGAATGGATTAAAAAAAAAATGCATCTATTTGCTGTCTACAAGAGACTCATTTTAGACCTGAAGACACCTTCAGATTGAAAGTAGGAGTTGGAGAAATATCTATCATGTGACTGGAAGTCAAAAGAAAGCTGGAGTAGCCATACTTCTATCAGACAAACTGGACTTTAAAGTAAAGGCAGTAAAAAAAAAAAAAAAAATGAAGAAGGACATTCGATAATAATTACAGTGCTATCCACCAGGAAGACCTAACAATTATAAAGATCTACGGTGCCTAATTCTGAAGCACGAAAATACAAGGGCGCCTGCATGGTTCAGTCGGTTAAGCATCCAGGTTTGGATCAGGTCATGATCTCACAGTTTGTGGGTTCAAGCGCCGCATCGGGCTCTCTGCTGACAGCTAGGGTGGAACCTGGAGCCTGCTTCGGATTCTGTGTCTCCCTTCTTCTCTGTCTGACCCTACCCTGCTGGTCCTGTCTCTCTCTGTCCCTCAGAAACAAATAAAAAACATTTTTAAAAAGGCACCCAAATACATAAAACAATCAGAAACAGAAACAATCTGATTGATAAGAAAGTGCTAACTTCAGGGGATTTTAAAACTTTGTTTATAGCAATGGATAGATAAACCAGACAGAAAATTACTAAAGAAACAATAGATCTGAACAACACATTGGAACAGAAGGATTTGACAGATATATTTAGAACTCTACATCCTGAGGCTAGGGAATTCACTTTCTTCTCAAGTGCACATGACACATTCTCCAAGATGGCTCACATACTGGGTCATAAAGGAGCCCTCCATAAAAATAAAGGAATTGAGGTCATACCATGCACACTTTCAGATCACAATGCTATAAAACTTGAAATCAAACAAAGGAAAAATCCAGAAAACCTCCAAATCATGCAGGTTAAAGACCATTCTACTAAGGAACAACTGGGTCAATCAGAAAATTAGAGAAATAAATTTAAAAATATATATGGAAACAAATGGAAATGAAAATACAACAATCCAAAGTCTCTGGGAGGCAGCAAAGGCAGACCTAAGAGGAAAGTATACGGCAATCCAGGTCTATTTCTAGAACTTAGAAAAAGTGCAAATTCAAAATCTAACAGAGCACCTAAAGAAAATAGAAGGGGAGCAGCTAGAGTCCCCAAACCCAAGAGAAGAGAAATAAGAAGATCAGGGCAAAAATAAACAATATAGAATCCAAAAAATAGTTTAACAGATCAATAAAACTAAGAGTTTTGGTTTTTTGAAAATATAAAGAAAATTGAGAGGTCTCCTGCCAGGCTTCTCAGAAAGACAAGAGAGAGTGCTCAAGTAGACAATATCACGAATGAACATGGATCTATTTCAACCAATCCCTCAGAAATACAAACAATGATGGAATACTATGAAAAACTATATACCAGCAAACTGGACAACCTAGAAGAAAGGGAGAAATTCCTAAACACACATGCACTACCAAAATTCAAATGAGAAGAGATAGAAAATCTGAACAGACCCATGACCAGTGAAGAAATCAAATCAGTTATCAAAAATCTCCCAAGGAATAAGAGCCTGGGGCCAGATGGCTTCCACAGGGAATTCTATCAGACATTTACAGCAGAGTTAATACTGATTCTTCTCAAGCTATTCCAAAAGAATAGAAATAGAAGGAAAACTTCTGGACTCATTCTACAGAGCCAGCACCACATTGATTCCCAAACCAGACAGAGATCCAACAAAAAAAGAGAACTACAGGCCAATATCCTTAATAAATACACATGCAAAAAACCTCTACAATATACTAGCAAATTGAATTCAACAGCATATAAAAAGAATTATACCATGATCCAGTGAAATTCATTGCTGGGGTTCAATATTCACAAATCCATCTAAGTGATACCTCATATTAACACAAGAAAAGTCAAAACCATATGATCCTGTTGAGAGATGCAGAAAAAGCATTTGACAAGATACAGCATCCTTTCTTAATAAAAACCCTCGATAAAGTCGGGATAGAAGGAACTTACTTAAACATCATAAAAACCATATATGAAAAGCCCACACCTATTCCCTCTTCAATGGGGAAAAACTGAGAGCTTTCCCCTTGAGATCAGGAACATGACAAGGATGTCCACTCTCACCCCTGTTGTGTCACATAGTACTGGAAGTCCTAGCATCAGCAATCAGACAACAAAAGGAAGTAAAAGGCATCAGAATTGAGAAAGATGAATTCAAACTTGCACTTTTCCCAGACAACATGATACTTTACATGGAAAACCCAGTAGACTCCACCAGAGGCCTACTAGAACTGATCCATCAATTCAGCAACGTCGCTGGGTACAAAATCAATGCACAGAAATGGGTTGCGTTTTTATACTCCAATAATGAAGCAAGAGAAAGAGATATCAAGGAACAGGTCCTATTCACAATTGCATGAAAAACCCTAAAATACCTAGGAATCAACCTATCCAAAGATGTAAAAGACCTATATGATGAAAACTATGGAAAACATATGAAGGAAATTGAAGAAGACACAAACAAATGGAAAACAATTCCATACTCTTGGATCTGAAGAATAAACGTTGTTAAACTGTCCTTTTTACTCAAAGCAATCTACATATTCAATGCAATCTCAATCAAAATTGCACCAACATTCTCCTCAAAGCTAGAAAAAACTATCCTAAACTTCGTATGAAACTGCAAAAGACCCTGAATAGCCAAAGTAATACTGAAGAAGAAAATCAAAACAGGAGGCATCACGATCCCAGACTTTTTTTTGGGGGGGGTAATATATTCTTTTTATTTTTTTTTAATATAACACAATTTATTTTTTTAACATATGCAATTATTTTCCATCATTTACAATACAGTAGTTACAATGACACTCCAAACAGAAAAGCAAAGTAAAAAATCAAAACCCCACTTCTATTTCATGTAATTAAACTTATACCGAAATTAAAAGGTTAAGTACCAACTAGTTAATCACCTCATTTCACAGCTATCTGAAGTGGCAATCGTTATTTAGCAGCTTATCTATGATACATTCAAGATAGATGATACAATTTATTACTTCCTATAAGCTAAAACACAGCCTGCTTAATACCTTTCCTTAAATTCCACCTCTATACTACAGTATACTTGAGGTCCATGCAGAAAAGTAGCGACCTTTTATATAGGAAATGGATGATTAAGTCTTTGGTGCTGTAAAAGCAACTTCATTTAAACATAACCACCCCCACCACCATAAAAAGAAGAGGAAGAAAAAGAAAAAAAAAAAAAGTAAAGAAAATAATAAGGGAAAAACCCAAGACACACTCCCTAGGGAGAAAAAAAGAAAAAACAGCATGTAATTCCTGTCCTTGACAGAATGTATTAAATAAGCAAACACCACCAACAAGCAAAACAAGTACTACAATGTCAAAATATTAAAAAAACGATAACCCTCTCACATGCATAAATGAAAGGTTGCACACAAAGAACTCACATCTTTTCAA
>PISW01013304.1:0-27054 GCA_004023785.1 Mungos mungo
GCTCCTTACTTCTCCGCCATCTTGCCGCTCCCCCTGAAAGCAGTTCTAAAACAGCTTTGTGATAACTATACAAATGTATTGCCTGTGTTGGAATGTGAACCACGGCCATAATTTGACCAGAAGAAATGAGGCAAGAGGGCTTTCAGTGTAGAGGGATTAGCACAGGAAAGAATATAGTGAGAAGTGAGACAATGGAATAATGAGGCCTCTGCAGTGAGTAGAAGTCAAACCCAGCACCTTGATCTCCAAGAAACATTCAGTCATTTGATGAACATTTGTGAAACACACATTGTGTGCTAAGAGCAGTACGAAATGACACCTCCTGTCTGTCAAGTTATTCACAGTCAAGTTAGCCCACAGTCTCTGCTATTAATTGTGTGTCAGTAACCATAAAATTAAAAATCAAATGCTAGAAGTTTTGTTAGAATGAAGGCCCATGAAATATACTTGTATCTCTGTGAGTAATCAAAGGTAGATGAAGGGAGCAATGCAGGGACCTAAAAATATGAGAAATCCTAGAGAAACTTTAGATCCTACAAAGGATCTAAAGGTATATATGGGACTAATTGGAATCTGATAGAGAAGGATGAACCTAGCTCTTTCCCCACTCTCCCATATTCTTTGTCTAAAGGCATATGGTGAGTTGGCACTAATTTTGGGAAGGCTGGGACCCCTGGGTCCTCATGAAATGAGACTATGGAATATGAAAATCAGGGAGGGTACTTCTCCCCTGAGGAAAACGAAAACACCTATGCTATAAGCCTTCTCTTCTCTGCAGTGCACAAAACTGTCCTCTCATCTTTGCCTGCACCAAATGGTGCTATGTGGAAGAGCTGCTACAGTTCTGTTAGAAGTGGGAAATGTGAGGCAAGAGTATTTGTCAAATATACTTTAACTCTCTTTTATCAATCCAAGCATCAATGTGTGAATTTCATGAGAATTAAAAACCTAGGAAAATTTGAAAAAGAGATTTTCAACCTAGCACACAAAAGTCAATCTGCTGTATATATCGCCATAAGCGAAAAGGCATGGCTTACTATTATTATTATGAAGTCACTGAAATCAATAAAAATTATGAAATAATTTGATATAAAAAGACTAACAATTTGTTTTATTTTTAAAATAACTTTTCAATTTTTGTTTTAATATTATTTGAGAAGAGTTTCAAAGATAGTAAAGAGTTCTCATATTTCCCTCCCCTCATTCAGTTTTCCCTAACATCATCACCTTACATTGCCCTGTACACTTTGAAAAGTAAGAAACCAAAACTACTACATTAACTAAACTCCAGGTTTTATTCAGATTTTACCAGTTTTCCTTATCCTTTTTATGTCACATGATCCGATCTAAAATATCACATTCTATGTAAGAATTTTGTCTTCTGTCCCCTCTATCTGATAGTTTCTCAGTCTTATACTTCCTAACTATAAGGGCTGTTTAAGCAAAATAGGGTTTTCAGTACTATAGAAGAACTGTTATTTCTAAAATGCTCTTTTCTGGAAGCTTTTTAGATATTTTCTGACTCTGTTCAATGTGAAATGTTAGCAAATCATAAAAGAATTGGATTATTAAGTTCAAGTAAAAAATCACAGTCTAAAATTCATCTGCACAAGATTGTAATGGGCGAGAAATTAAAATAAAGACCAAAAGAAAAAAAAAAAAGGAAAACAGACCATAGTGTGAAGAAATCTGAACAGCAGACTGAGAAACTTGGAGATTATCAAAGTTGATGGGAACAAGTAGGTATATTTGAGCATGGGACCCTCTATGTTGATCCTCACTTGTTCTGTAGATGCGAGTTACCACCGGCCACTCTGAGTGTCTCTCTTACCTGGAAGACCGCGTCTGGATCCAGTACTCCTAGAGGGAGACTGGAGGCTCCCCCAGACACTACCCTGGCAAAAGGGAATTACAAAAGAACCACAGTATCTGTACACTATTTTTAAAGAATGGCAGACTATAAACATGGTCTGAAACAAATAGGATCAAATGTAACAGGAATAAAATAAAGCCCTCTATCTAGGTTGGGGGCAAAATTACTCAATAGAGGACGAGGAATACTTCATCTGACAATTAATAGTTCACTTGAAAAATCTTAAGTTTTGTGCCATCAAATTCAATATGAGCCATGAGGATCATATGACTATGAAAATGCAGTCCAAGTCCTGAGAAGTTTTGATTTTGTCATAGTTCACATGGACTCAAGCATCTTTTCATTCATTGTTATTGAAGGATGAATATATGCAGGAAAATGTGCTAAATGTGTTTCCTATACCTGAAGTATCTGGTTTTAAATTTTGAATTCAGAATTAGAGGAGTTTTTAAAACTTGAGAAAACAATCCATTTTACTGTAAAAAGCTTGGAAAAGAAAGAAAAGCACAATGAAGGAAATCAACATCATGTTTTTACTTCCTATTAACTGGAGTTAACCTATAAGGAGATTCTTATAATAGCTACAACAATGGTGCCTAGAGGATGACACTCCAACTCAGAAAGTTCAGAAATTTATTCTATGGAGACAGTTTAGAGACAGGATTTTGATGAACTTTTATCTAGTCATTATAAATATAAATTATAATATAGATTACAAATAACACAATAAAATATAAAAACAAATTATAATAAAATACTTATAAGGTTATGCAATTGTTTTGGTACAAAAAATTACATATATTAGAATTTTTAATAAGTAGCAACCAGCAAATATGCTCAATTTCCTTGCTTGTAGCCTTTCATACTTTATTAAACAGCAGAAAACTATAGAAAGATAGGCTGCAACACCAGAAGATTCCCACATCTGGAGAGAGAAACTTCATGTTGTCTGTTGTCTTCAAGGTTCTGAGTCTTAGGTAGTTGTAAATTTCTAAAAATCATGCTGAGATACCGTGTAACCATTTCTCTGCCCAGATGAATAAAGCTGTGTATTTTATTGGGTAAGAAATGCTTATCTAAATCAATTTGTTGGTAACAATACCTTTGCCACAGAAGGCAATTGATAAGTGTAACAGCTACATTGCATAGTTAACAGCTAACATCCCAGTGAATTTCCTTCTAGTCTAGTTTAAACAAACAAATAAGTAAGACTGGTAATTTTTCTTTTTTTGAGATGGTCATATTTTAGATGTGTTTTTGCAGGTAGAACCAGGGGCTGCTTCAAGGTGTAACATCTGTGTTATCTCACAGTATTCTTTGCTTAGAAAAGCCTATACTTGGTTTCATGCTGGACAGTCATGATCTTTTTTAAAATTAACTTTTAAAATTTGAGTACAGTGAATCCACAATGGTATGTTGGTTTCAGATGTACACAGTAATTCAACTTCTCTATATGTTATGCTACACTTACCACAAGTGTAGCTACCAGTTGTCTTGCTACATCACTGTTACAATATCATTGACTATATTCCCTCTCCTGTGCTTTTTATTCTTGTGACTTATTCATTTCATAACTGAAAGCCTATATCTTCCACTCCTCTTCACCCATTTTGCCCATCCCATACCTTCCCTCTGGCAAATGTCAGCTTGTTCTCTGTATTATATAAAAGCAAGGTCTGATCCTGCTTTTTGTTTATTTGTTTGTTTGTTTGTTTGTTTGTTTTTTAGATTCCACATTCCACATGAGTGAAATAATATGGTATTTGTCTTACTTAACCTGACTTATTTCACTTAGGGTAATGCCCTCTAGGTTTATCCATATTGTTGCAAATGACACATCTTTTTTTAAGGCTGAGTAATATTTCAGTGTGTATGTGTATGTGTGTGTGTGTTTGTGTGTGTGTATGTGTAAATCTATATCACATCTTCCTTTTCCATTTGTAAGCCTAATATTTTTGATGTTGTTACATAACCTAATATTTTGATTAATTGTACTAAAAATATTTCTCTGTCATTAGCTCTATGTAGATCATTCTATTTTAAGATCTACATAGTATTCCACCTAATGTATAATGTATAAATATAAGCTTATAATAAATTAGAAAAACAGATGATTGAGTCAACAACTGCGCTCAGTCACTAGCTTGGTGTGTGCACTGACTTAGGTAACTGAGGAAATTAAGCTAGAAATACTTGAGTCCAGGAGGTGACATGGTGCCAACACAAAACTTTCCTAGCTACTTGCCTTGTTCATACTAAAATAATCACCTGGACCTCTGTTACCTCATAAGCTACAGTCAGTGGATTGCACCTAGAAGAGATTCACCAGAAGTGAATTCCATACTTCCATAATGAAGCCTGTGTTTCCTTGAATGGCTTCCTTTTTCAGCTTTCCTTTTCTATACTTTCAGCCACAGAAATAAGACAAAGAGCAAACCCATGAAAGGCCATTTAGAGAGATATTAGTTCTGCATTTGTTTGCTTATTTAGATATTGAAGTGCAGTCAGTCTTCTGCTCAAAGGCAATCCTTCTCACCTCATCAGGACGCATAATTCATGAACCTGTTCTATGTAAATTACAATTGAGCAGGTAACATGGAACATTCTAACATGTATTTTTAGTCCTGTTCTGCAGAAATCCAGCTGCCAGCTTGCAATCCATCCCTCTTCTTCCTTCTGGATTAGTTCCATGGTGGTCCTTTTGAGCCCTAGTCCCTAATATAGGACAGAAGAACTCTGGTCTTCATAGAAGATATAAATACCAATTTAAGAGCATTTTCTATCCATCTCTGCTTGCTTTCCTGTGTTTAGCATCCTGGCCCTGGTATAGGTGTAATGTATGCCGTAGGGCTCTCTTGACCTCTTGATTGCGCAAGCAGTAAATGATGGGGTTGAGCAAAGGTACAATGACAGCATAGAGTACAGAAACCAGCTTGTTGGTGTCAAAAGCTGAAAGTGCCTTTGGCCGTGCATAGATGAAGATACTGGCTGCATAGAAGATGATCACAACAGTGAGGTGAGAGGCACAGGTGGAAAAGGCTTTATGGCGCCCAGCAGCTGAGGGAATGCGTACCAGAGCACCAGTAATGGCCATGTAGGAGGCCCCAGTGACAGAGAGTGGCCCCAGCAGGATAAAAATGGCCAGAACAAAGTCTGTAAGCTCTGCTGTTGACATGTCAGTACATGAAAGATTGAGCAATGGGGAGACATCACAGAAAAAGTGGTTGATGATGTTGGGTCCACAGTAGGAGAGGCGAGAAATGAGAAAAACTTTGACCATGGAGATACCAAAACCTCCAGCCCAGGAACCAGCTGCCAGCTGCACGCACAGTTGACCACTGACAATGACAGCATAGTGGAGAGGATGGCAGATGGCCACATAGCGATCATAGGCCATAACGGCAAGAAGGACACATTCAGTGCAGCCCAATCCCAGGAAAAAGTAGAGCTGTGTCATGCATCCCTCAAAGGAGATTAGCTGTCCCTGGCTCTGTTTGGACCCAGCAAATCCAGCTAACATCTTGGGAATAGTGACAGTAACATACCATATCTCCAAGAAGGACATATTAGCCAGAAAGAAGTACATGGGCTTGTGAAGGGTGGGGTGGTTTCTAATTGCCATAATAATGAGTGTGTTTTCAGTCAGCACCAACACATAGGCCAGCAGAGAAAGGGCAAATAAAAGTGCCCTCAGCGGCGCAGGAGCTGGGAAGCCCAGCAACACAAACTCACTTACCCTCCCGCTCTGATTCCTCTGCTCCATGATGTCAGTCTTGACCACTGGTCTTCAGGAGAGAGAACAGAGGGACTTCAGGAGGCAGCAGCAAGAACCCAGGCTTTCTCTTGGTGGGTTTATATTGACAGAGTATGTATGCATGTGATTCATCACTGAACGGAGGACATCATTTTCTTCTGTAATCTGGAAATGAACTAAGACAAAACTAAACAAAAATAAACTGCTTCATACTACGAATAGCATAAAAGTTTGTTCTGGCCCTTGGAGAAAAAAATATTGATAAACACTTGTAAAAGTGACACTAGTTGGTTACTGAAGATTACAGATCAAAACCAAATACAATAGTAAGAGAGTCTAGGCTGCCCTAAAGTGAGAGTTTGTGAGCTAGATTGTGACTCTGTTTTGAGGAAATAAGTTACACAATGGAGGAATAACAATTGTAACATATAACACAATTGAGTATTGGCTGTGCATTGATAGTATGGGCACTATTTAAAAATATTTGCAGATATTAATTCATTTACTCTTCAGAAGAACACTGTGAGTTAGTACAATTTTAACGCCACTTAACGTCTAAGAAAACCGAGGCATAAAGAGATTAAGTAACTTGTTCCAGGTCACACAGATAGTAAAAGATGGAAAAAAGGAAGGCAGGACCTCAGCGCTTCAAAATATTCAGGAAACAGAAAAGAGGGATTTAAGATACATCCTGGATTTATATCCAGAGGAGAGGGTCTTTGGGGCTCAGCTACAGAAACAACTCCAAGAAGGAACCAAGTAGAACCAAGAAGGTCACAGCATCTATGGAATGAAAGTTCTACATAACCTGTACTTAAGAGGAGGACTTGGGACCCACCTAGAAATTACATTAGAAAGTGTATTCTGGATGGTAGAAGAACTGAGAATCCCATCAGTTCTGAAACTTATGCTCTCTTGGAATGAGAGTAGAACACCTTGTTAAAAAGTAAACTGAGGCATATTGAAAGTTTCGGAAGTTTATTTGAGCAACATTGATTTAAATTGGGCAGCACCAAATGGAAAGCAGTACAGTATGCTCTATTGACAGAAGGTAATGGAAAGGTTTTTGTAGAGCAGACTCAGAAGCAAGGCAACAGCATTATATGACTAGCTATAGTTTAAGTGGTTGCCTTATTTGGGAAAGTTTCACTGGCTGTTTGTGATTGATTGCTCTTAAATTTTTGTTTTCCTGGATGTGAACACATTTATAATTGACTCTAGCTTAAGTTTTGGTTTGCTTAGTAAGTAGGCAACCAAGGCATGAGAGCCACCTTAGTCTAATGCCCTCTTTATTTAATTATTTTGCCAGTAAAAACACCAATAAAAAAAGCATACATTTAGTAGAGTACTCTCCTTATTTCTTTTGGTATCAAAAATAAAACTTGCCCTTTCAAAATTTCAAGCCTCTTTTGGATTTGATGTGGAACAGAAGCACACATAGTCACATGGGGTTACTGTAAGCCTAGTGCCTCTACATAGTGATAGATTGGAAGGGCATACAGAGATTAAAAAGGAGAATAGGGTGCTATTCTCCTTCAGGATTTTCCCTACTTTTTAGTCTGAGGCTTGTTCCTCTGAGAACAATATTAAACTTCATGTATCAAACTTCAACCTGCTAATGATTTTTTTCTAGCTTTATTAAGAGATCATTGACATATAATATTGTGTAAATTTAAGGTATACTGTGTGACAATTTGATACAGGTATATATTGTGAAATGCTTACCACAATAAAGTTGGTTAACATATCCTTTACTTCAATAAGACTAAAAGTTTTGGTACATAAAGGCAAATAAGAGACTTATTAAATCCTTAAGTTGCTTATAATCTAGTGGTGAGGACATATCTTCATCTTCTTATTCTTGAAAATTTAAACTCTATGCCTACCATTGTACCATTACCAGCTTCATAAGAGGGAACCTTAAAGTTACAATTGTTATTCATATTTTTACCCTTGATCCTTTCTCCTCAGTACCTGCCTGATACACTATTTGTTATGCATTTAACCCTCTTGGCCTCAGATCTTCCCACCTACCATTTAATCTTCTCTATCTTCATATTTGATGTTCTACATGCTAACAACAGCAAAAAGTCATCCTCTCACATGTGGACTCCTGATTGGGCAGTGAGACCAATTAGGAGTCCACATGTGAGAGGATGACTTTTATCTTTCCCTGAAGCTCAAATATGACCATTTCACTTCCCTACTTAAAATTCCTTCATAGTATCCCATTGCCTACACAGTAATGTTCAAGCTACCTAGCAGGGCATGTAAGTACTTATGATATGCCACTTCCATTACCAAAACAATCTTATCTCTTGTCACAGACTACATTGTATTTTATACCTTGCAGCTCTTGGCATATAACATGATTATCACATCTAGGGGCTGGTGCCTTGGTGGCTCAGTGAAGTGTCCGACTTCAGCTCAGGTCATGATCTCATAGCTTGTCAATTTGAGACCTGAGTTGGGTTCTGTGCTGAGAGCTCAGAGCTTGGGGCCTGCTTCAGATTCTGTCTTCATCTCTCTCTGCTCCTCTTCAACTCTCTCTCTCTCTCAAATATAAATAAAGATAAGAAAAATTTACAACATGTTTATCACCTCCATATCTTTGCTCATGCTGCAATCTGCATAAGGGTGACCAGCTCCTAATTAACCTTCCAATCTTGGCTTGTGTGGCATCTTCACATAGGGACACTAATTGTCCTTCTTTCTTTCTTTTCCTGACACTAGTTTGGTGAGGTTCCTCTCATTACTGTTCCCATTAAAGCTGATGAAAGCCTAGATATTATTTAACTAGCTATATCACTGCTGCTATTACTCAGGTGGATATACAGGAAGAACTTTATGCCAAAGTGCCTATGTCCTTAATGGAATATAGCAAGGAATGGACATAATTCTCTTGATGTCGCATGTGTCCCTCAAATACAAAATGTCTAGAAAAATATTTCCTAAGCCTGTTATTCCTTTATCACAGTCAAAAACATTAGTTTCCATGCAGTGACCTATACCAGAGATCTGAAAATCTCCTATACCTTCTGTACCTACTCTCCCCATCCCAAAACCCACATCTCACTCACAACTAATCTAAGTTCTGTCTCAACTTTTTCTTTAATTATGTCTTATGTCTGTCCTTTTCTCCTGTCCTATTTCTACTGCTCCCCATCTCAGTCTCTTATGCCCATCAGATCCTTGTTATTTCTCAATTTAGCTTTTTCAATATCTTATTACCTGCTCTTTCTTCCTCAAGTCTCAACCCTCATTAATCTAAATGCCATTTGTTTCCAGAGTGGGATTTTATGTAGAAATACGACCATATCACTGACCCCAAGTACATCCAGTTTGGAAAAATACATACTCAATCCCCCCAAATATATTTCATTTTAACTGTCCTACAATAATCTAGTCATTACCCATTATTTTCCTTTTTCCAAGTGTGATGTGATATTCTCTAATTCTGGAATTTGCAATACTCTTCTTCCTGTCAAAAACATCCATCCTTGCTCCTAGAAATTATTGTTTATCTTTCATATTTCAGTTTTCTAGTTATCATGCTCCAAAACCACCCATATTTCTAGACATAGATTATTTACTGATATGTCTGTCTCTCCTTTTGACAATAGTCCCTATTATAGGCTCTGCTTTAGTAGCTGATTAGTAAAGGTATTATGGCTATTAGTAAAGGTAAATGGTTATATGGGTGGATGGGGAAATGGAGAAAGGTATGATATGGGCAGAATTGAACTGTAGACCACAGCAATGGCATATAAAGAAGGCATAATGTAAAAAGAAGTTTGGAAATGATCAGGAGTAGAGAATCTAAATGGATTACCAAAAAATTTGACAGAATTGGAATAATATTTAAGGAAAACAAAAGTCAAATGTGGAAGAATGAGTAGATCTGTATGGATTAAATAAAACATAAGGAAGTCAGGTTATGTGCAAAGAGGTTAGAACTTCTGTAGATAATATAGATGATATTTGGGTAGGATAAATTTGCTATATAGACAACAGATTCAATGAAAGAAGATTAAGCAAAGATATCTATAATATAGAAAGAATTGACTATCAATAAAAGATTTAAAACTCTGTAGGGAGGCCAGGCAGAGTACAAATAAATAAATAAACCAGCTATGAGTCAAGATGTAGAAAGCAATATTAGTCTGAGGATTAGGATGAATCAGATGTGGAGACTACTGATAGGAATTTGTGTTTTATTAGGTGTAGAGAGTAACAGGAAGATGAATGTATTGGACAGAAATAAAACATGAGGAAAATGACCATTTGAAGAGGAATGAAGCAGGTAATAGAATACACTCACTTTATTCAGATGTCTTTGCCTCAGTGTCCTCCTAAAATGACCAGGTTGGTTAGCAAAAGACTTAGGGAATGTGTATAAAGGAAAGTTGATGCATCAGGACAAGAAAAGATGGTACAGAGACCTGATCTTCTCTTCCTCTGATGATCAGAGAACACTGCCAAATCAGGAAAGATGCTTTTATCTTGCACCTCCCTCCTGTGGTTCCCCTTTTCCCTCCTTCTTCTGATGCTTTGGGATGGCTTTGGTGCAGGACCCCAAGAGACCCAAAAAAAAGAAAAAAAAAAGACTGGGACAGATGAAAAATATATGTTTGGGAAACTTATGAAGTAGAAGTTTATCAGGAAAGGTACAGGAAAGAGAAGGTGTCACAATGCCCTACCACCTCATAGTTTCTCCCCTTGCCTTCCTCCTTGTCAGTCTCCTCTCCTTTCTATCATGCCACATTCCTGTTTAAAGGAAACCTTTTAGCTTTGGGCCAGGTCAATCTGGCTTTATATCCTAGCTCAGTTATGAAATCTTGGACAATTTATTTAACATCTTTGAGTTTTTGATTCCTCATCTGTAAGATGGGATTAGTGTACCTCACAGAGTTGCTAAAGGAAATAAATGTTATGAGTTCTATTGAGTGCTTAGAATATGATAGGGGCTCAACAATGCCAGACTGCTTCTTCCTTTATCTCCTAATACCATGTAGGTCACATTTCTTAATTCCATGGCATCATAGAAAGAGCACTGAATTGAGAGGGTTTCTGGGTTTTAGTTTCATGTTTGTGGTTGATATTTTGTTTAATCTAGAGTTTGTAAAAGATCAGTTTATTAGTCCCAAAACTTAATGGAAAATGCTTAGTTTCCAAAGCGTTTGTTTAGATTTTGTAACTGCAGAGAAGGGCTTATGGAATCTGTATTTATTTAAATACAAATGCAAACTATAAGATACTCTTAAATGCAGAGAACAAACTGAGGGTACCTGGAGGAGGGCAGAGTGAGGAGGATGGGTTAAATGGGTGATGAACATTAAGGAGAGCACTTTTTGGGATGAGCACTGGGTCTCATATGTAAGAGATGAATCACTGGGTTCTACTCCTGAAGCCAAGACTACACTGTATATTAACTAACTTGAGTTTAAATAAAAAAAAAAAAACAAGTAAAAACATGCATATACCAAAAGGGGGACATACTAGATATGTTATTATTAAAATAAGATGGCCAAAATATTCTCCATACCCATTATTTCATTGTGCATTGGCAGTTTTTGTCAATACAGTACAAGACAGAAATGAATAATACATATTTAAAAGATAGATGCAAAAATATTTGCATATATGATTATGCTCATGAAAACTAAAAGTACTAAACTGTTAGATGGTTGTAAGAAATCCTACATAAAGATTGCATGTACCCTTTGCCCACTTTCTCAAATGGTAACATATTACAAACTATAGTACATTAATTACTAACAGGGTAGTGACATGGATGCAGGCAAGATAAGAATAACCTCATGCAAGGGTACTAATGTTGCCCTTTTATAGGCAAACCCATTTCTCTCTTGCCCTTATCCTTTCCTTAAGTCCTGGCAACCAGTATATTTTCTCCACTTCTATAATTTGTCATTTCATAAGTACAATGTTACTGGAATCTAGGAATTGGCTTCCCCCCCCCCCATTGAGCATAATTCTCTGGAGGTTGATCCAGGTTATTCTGTGTATCAATAGCTCTGACTTCTGTTTTTTATTGCTGAGCAACATTCCATGCTATGGGTGTTTCTCTGGTTGTTTAAGCATGCACCAGCAGAAGGACATTTGTGTTGATTCCAGTTTATGAATAAAGCTGTTATAACCATGTGTGCATAAGCTTTTATTTCCTAAGAATAAAAGCACAGAAGTGCAATTGCTGAGTCATATGTTAGTTTAGTGTTTAGTTTTTTTAAGAAGCTACAGAATGTTTTCTAGAGTGGATATATCATTTTAATTCACCACCAGAAATGCCTGAGTGATAGTTTCTCTGCATCCTTGCTATTATTTGGCGTTGTCACTATTTTTCATTTTAGTGTTTTTGAAAGGCATGTAGTGATATAATTGTGATTCAATTTGAATTTCTCTAATGGTTAATGAAATTAAACATTTTTATGTATGTGTTTGCTCCCAGTATTGTCTCAATGAAATGCCTCTTTGTGTCTTTTGCCCATCATCTCCTTGGATTGTTACAGCTTTTAATCTGGTGTTTTAAGAGTTCCTTATATGTTCTAGAGCCTAGTTATGTTTATCCCAGCAAATATATTATCCCAATATATTGATTCTCTTTGAGCCTGTTTTTTTTAAAATAAACACCATCCACATGATTACAAATGGCAATATTTTATTCTTTTTGATGACTGGATAATATTCCATTATATGTATATTCTTTATCCAGCCATCACTCGATGGGTATTTGGGTTCTTCCCATAATTTGGCTAATATTGATAGTGTAGCTATAAGCGTCTGGGTCTCTTAACAGTACTTCACAGAGGAAACCTTTTGATTTTTATAAAGTCTGAATTTTAAATTTATATTCAAGTTAGTTAACATATAGTGTAGTGTTGGTTTCAAGAATAGAATTTAGTGATTCACCACTTATACATGACTCCCAGTGCTCATCCCAACAGATGCCCACTTTAATGCCCATCACCCATTTAGCCCATCCTGCCATGTACCTGTCCTTGAGCAGCCCTCAGTTTCTTCTCTATATTTAAGAGTCTGTTATGGTCTGCCTCCTTTTCTGTTTTCAATATTATTTTACTTCTTCTTCCCTTCCTCTATGTTCATCTGTTTTGTTTTTAAATTCCACATATGAGTGAAATCATATGATATTTGTCTTTTTCTGATTTATTTCACTTAGCATAATATACTTTAGTTCCATCCATGGTGTTGCAAATGGCAAGGTTTCATTCTTTTCAATCATTGAGTAATATTCCATTGTATATATATGCCACCTCTTCTTTATTCACTCATTAGTCCATGGATATATAGGCTTTTTTCATAATTTAGCTATTGTTGATAGTTCTGCTATAAATATTGGGATGCATGTGTCTCTTCAATCAGCATTTTTGTATCCTTAGGATAAATACCTAGTAGTGCAATTGCTGGATCATAGGGTAGCTCCATTTTTAGTTTTTTTGAAGAACCTCCATACTGTTTTCCAGAGTGACTGCACCAGTGTGCATTCCCACTGGCAGTGCAAAACTGTTCTTCTTTCTCCACATCCTCGCCAATATCTGTTGTTCATTTTAGCCATTCTGATAGGTGTGAGATGGTATCTCACCATGATTTCCCTTTGTATTTCCCTGATGATGAGTAATGTTGAGCTTCTGTTCATGTGTCAGTTGGCATGTGGATGTCTTCTTTGGAAAAGTGTCTATTCATGTCTTTTGCCCATTTCTTCACTGGATTATTTTTTTTCAGATGCTGAGTTTGATAAGTTCTTTATATATTTATTTATATATATATATTTTGTATACTAACTCTTATCCAAAATATTATTTGCAAATACCTTCTCCCATTACATTGCTTGCTTTTTAGTTTAGCTGATTGTTTCCTTTGCCATATGGAAGGAATTTTTATCTTGTTGAGGTCACAGTAGTTCATTTTTGCTTCATTTCCTTTGTTTCTGGAGATGTGTCAAATAAGAAGTTGATGCAACCAAGGTTGAAGATGCTGCTGCCTGTTTTCTTTTCTAGGATTTTGGTGGTTTCCTGTTTCACATTAAGTCGTTTATCCTTTTTGAATTTTTTTGTGTGTATGGTGTAAAAAAGTGGTTCAGTTTCATTCTTCTGCATGTCGCTGTCCAGTTTTCTCAACACCATTTTTTGAGACTGTCTTTTCTCCATTGGATATTCCTTCTTGCTTTGTCTAAGATTACTGGTCATACATTTGTGGGTCCATTTCTGAGTTCTCTATTCTTTTCCATTGCTCTATGTGTCTGTTTTTGTGTTAGTACCTTACTGTCTTGATGATTACAGCTCTGTAATACAGCTTAAAGTCCAGAATTGTGATGCATCCAGGTTTGGTTTTCTTTTCAACATTACTTTGGCTATTCGCGGTCTTTTCTGGTTCCATACAAATTTTAGAATTGTTTGTTCTTGCTCTTTGAAGAATCCTGGTGTTACTTTGATAGAGATTGCATTAAATGTGCAAACTGCTTTGGGTAGTATGCACATTTTAACAATATTTGCTCTTCCAATCCATGGACATGGAATGTTTTTCCATTTCTTTGTGTCTTTTTAGTTTCTTTCATAAGTGTTCTATAGTTTTCAGCATACAGATCTTTCACCTCTTTGGTTAGGATTATTCCTAGTTATCTCATGGGTTTTGGTGCAATGATATGGGATCAATTCCTTGATATCTCTTTCTGTTGCTTCATTATTGGTGCGTATAATGCAACCAATTTCGGTACATTGATCTTATATCCTGCAACTTTACTAAATTCATGTGTCCATTCTAGCAGTTTTGGGTGGAATTTTCAGGTATTCCACATAGAGGATTATGTCATCTGCAAAGAGTGAAAGTTTGACTCCTTCCTTGCCAATTCGTGTGCCTTTTTTTTCTTTTTGTTGTCTTATTGCTGAGGCTAGGATTTCCAGTACTATGTTGAACAGCCGTGGTGAGAGTGGACATTACTGTTGTATTCCTGACCTTAGGGGGAAAGCTCTCAGTTTTTCCCCATTGAGGATGATATTAGCTCTGGGTCTTTTGTATATGGCCTTTATAATGTTGAGATATATTCCTTCTATCCCTACTTTCTTGAGGGTTTTTGTCAAAAAAGATGCTGTATTTTGTCAAATGCTTTTTCTGCATCTATTGAGAGGATCATATGGTTATAATCCTTTGTTTTATTCATTGATTTGTAAATTTTGAACCACCCCTGCAGCCCAGGAATAAATCCATGTTCATCAGGGAAATTGGTCTAGAGTTTTCCTTTTTAGTGGAGTCTTTTCTGGTTTTGGAATCAAGGTAATGCAGGCTTCATAGAATGAGTTTGGAAGCTTTCCTTCCATTTCTATTTTTTGGAAGAGTTTGAGAAGAGCAGGTATTAACTCTTCTTTAAATGTCTGGTAGAATTCCCTTGGGAAGCCATCTGACCCAGGACTCTTATTGGGAGATTTTTAATAACTGATTTAATTTGTTGGATATGGGGCTGCTCAAATTTTCTATTTCTTCCTGTTTGAGTTCTGTAGCGTGAGTTTCTAGGAGTTTGCCTATTTCTTCCAGATTGTCCTGTTTGTTGGCATGTAATTTTTCATAGTATTTTCTTGTAATTGTATTTCTGTGGTGTTGGTGTTATCTCTCCTCTTTCATTCATGATTTTATATATTTGGGTCCTGTCTCTTTTCTTTTTGATAAGGCTGGCTGGGGGATTATCAATTTTGTCTATTCTTTAAAAAAAAAAAAAAAGAACCCCAGCTTTTATTTCATTGATCTAATCTACTGAGTTGTTTCTTTATCATTTATTTCTGCTCTAATCTTTATTATTTCCTTTATCCTGCTGGCTTTGAGCTTTATTTGCTGCTCCTTTTACAGCTCCTTTAGGTGTAAGGTTAGGGTGTGTATTTGGGACTTTTCTTGCTTCTTGAAATAGGCCTGAATTGCGATGTACTTTTCCCTTTTTCTGTATCCCAAACATTTTGGGCTGTCATGTTTCATTTTCATTTGCTTCCATGTATTTTTAAATTTCTTCTTTAATTTCTGGTTAACCCATTCATTCTCTAGTAGAATGTTCTTTAACTTCCATGTATTTGAGGGATTTCCAGAAGTTTTTCTTGTGGTTGATTTCAAGTTTCACAGTGTTGTGAGCTGAAATATGCATGGTATGATCTTGATCTTTTCGTATCTGTTGAGGGCTGATTTGTGATCTAGTATGTGATCTATTCTGTAGAATGTTTCATATGCACTAGAGAAGAATGTGTATTCTGCTGCTTTAAGATGAAATGTTTGAATATATCTGCTAAATCCGTCCAGTCCAGTGTGTCATTCAAAGCCATTGTTTCCTTGATGATCTTCTGCTTAGATGATCTGTCCATTGCTATAAGTGGGGTATTAAAGATTTCTACTATTATGGTATTATTGTCAATGAGTTTCTTTATGTTTGTGATTAATCGATTTATATACTTGGGTGGTTTCACATTGGGGGCAGAAATATTTACAATTCTTAGATCTTCTTGATGGATAGACCCCTTCATATTGATACAATGCCCTTCTTCATCTTTTATTACGGTCTTCATTTTGAAATCTGGTTTGTCTGATATAAGTATGGCTACTCTGGCTCTCTTTTGACTTCCATTAGCATGTTAGATGGTTCTCCATCCCCTCACCTTCAATCTGTGGTTGTCTTTAGGTCTAAAATGAGTCTCTTGTAAACAGCATACAGATGGATCTTGTTTATTTTTTATCCATCTGATACTCTATGTCCTTTAATTGGAGAATTTGGCCCATTTATATTAAGCATGAATATTGAAAAATACAAATTTACCACTATTATTTTGCCTGCAGAGTTGGTATTTCTCATGATGCTCCCTGGTCCTTTCTAGTTTTTGTTGCTTTTCATCTTTTGTTTTGTTGTGTTTTTCTCCAATTAGAGTCTCCCATAAATTTTCTTGTAGAGCTGGTATAGTAGTCACAAAATCTTTGGTTTTTCTTTGTCTGGGAAGCTGTTTGTCTCTCCTTTTATTCTGAATGACAGCCTTGCTGGATAATGAATTCTTGGCTGCATATCTTTCCCATTCAGCACATTAAATATTTTCTGCCACTCCTTTCTGGCCTGGCAAGTTTCAGTGGACAAGTCTGATGCTAACTTGATTAATCTTCCCTTGTAAGTTAAGGACTTTTTTTTTCTTGCTGCTTTTTTAATTCTTTCCCTGTCTCAGTATTTTGTGAAGTTGACTATGATATTCTTTGGTGATGATTATCTTGTGTTGAATTTAATGGGAATTCTTTGTGCCTCTTGGATTTTGATATCTGTGTCCTTATCCAGCTTAGAGACGTTTTCAGTTATAATTCGCTCACATAAACTACATGCCCCCTTTTCTTTCTCTTCATCTTCTGGGACTCCTATGATGTGAATGTTATCCCTATTTAATAAATCACTGAGTTCTGTAAGTCTTCCTTCATGATCTTTTGTCTTTGTTTCCCTCTTCTTTTCACCCTTATTATTTCCCATAGTTTTATCTTCTGTATCACTGATTGACTGCTCTGGTTTGTTCACCCTCACCATCATGGCATCCATTTGAGATTGCATCTCGGTTATAGCATTTTAAATTTCAGCCTGACTAGATTTTAGTTCTTTTGTTTGTGTGGAGATTCTTTGGTATCTTCTCTGCTTTTTTCAACCCCAGCTAGTATTTTTTATAGTTGTGGTTTTAAATTCCAGTTCAGACATCTTACTTATATCTGTGTTGATTAAAACCCTGGCCATAAGTTCTACTGCCTGTTCTTTTATTGGGGGAATGAATTTCTCCATCTCATTTTGTCTGGAAAAGAACAAACAAACAACCAAGCAAAAAACAAAGGTAAAAAACCTAAAAACCATGAAAACTATATCCTGGGTGTGTTTTGGTGAACTTATTAAAAGAAACTAGATTGAACAATAAAATAAAATAAATAATAAAGTAAAAAATAAAAGAATATATCTATATAAAAATAAAAATAATAATAGTAAAAAACAAAACATATTGAAAAAATAAGAGAATAAATGAAAAAAATTAAAAGATAAATAATTAAAGCAAAATGGAAGTTTGATCCTATTACCTGTAGAGCTGAAGTCTATGATCAGTAGACTTGGTGCAAGTGAGTTGTTTGTGCTTGTCTTCTGTGGGAGGATCTGCTGTGCTGATTCTCAGGCTGACTTATTTCAGCAGAAATGTGCTTCTTGGGGCAAAAGAGGGCAGGGCTTGGCGTAAGTGGCTCTGGTTTCCACTAAGTGGCACTGTTTTGTTCCCTGAAAGCTTTCAACTCTGAAGGGCAGAAGGAATATTGTGGCACCCTGCTCTCTTGCCTGCAGATAAAAATTCACACCCCCTGCTCCTCAGAGAAACCTTACTGAAGAAAAATTAATTACCCCTCTGGTGTCCCTGGCTTCAGTCAGAACTCTATGTTTACCCAGCCTGTGTTCAAGCTTTTTTATCTCAGGCGTGGGACTGAAGTTTCAAAACTCCAAATTTTAGGGATTCCTGTGGTAGCAGGCCACGTGTTTCCTCTGGGGGAGGGCCTCACTATGGTTTTGTCAGCCTGTGATAAAAAAGCAGTGGCATGACTGTCCAGCTATTCAGAGTTTATGTCAAAATATATCAGAAAGACAACAGTACTGCTTGCTGCCCTCAGCTAGAGCGAGTCTCCTCTCATGCCTGGAAACAGCACAGCATGTTGTTGTGACCCATATTTCTTGTGACCCCAAGGGAGTCTCAGACCCATGCTACCACTCCTGAGATTCTGCCTTGCTTCTCCACCTGAGCACCTTTAAGCCAGGCACTTCCCCCATGGTGGCAGCAGACTGCTAAAAGTTCAGATTTTGTGCTGCGCTGCGTATACTACTTTGCGATAGCCTCTGTAACCAGTCTCCCTCCCCATGGACATACACAGAGCAATAACCCCCCAGGAAACTCTCTGCACCTCCTACCTTCAAAAAGGTGGTCACAACTGTGGTCTTGCAGTTTTTGTTCTTTCTGACCTCCAATTGATTTCTTCATTTTTCAGAATGATTTGATAACTTTCTAGCTGTGTTCAAGGGACAAGACAAACTTAGGGTCTCCCTACTCTTCCACCATCTTTTTAAAAAAATAGTTTATTGTTCCATATAACACCCAGTGCTTCTCCCCACAAGTGCCCCCCACCATGACCATCACCACCTCCCTCCTTCCCCCTCCCCCTTCAGTCCATGGTTTGTTTTCAGTATTCAGTAATCTCCCTTGATCTGTGTCCCTCACTCTCCCCCGCTCTCTTTCCCCCTTCCTCTCCCTGTGGTCCCCTGACAGGTCTCTCCTGTTAGACCTATGAGTGCAAACATATGGTATCTGTCCTTCTCTGCCTTACTTATTTCGCTTAGCATGACACCCTCAAGGTCCATGCACTTTGCTACAAATGGCCATATTTCATTCTTCCTCATTGCCATATAGTACTCCATTGTATATATATATACCACATCTTCTTGATCCATTAATCAGGTGATGGACATTTAGGCTCTTTCCATGATTTGGCTATTGTAGAGAGTGCTGCTATGAACATTGGGGTACATGTGCTCCTATGCATCAGCACTTCTGTATCCCCTGGGTAAATCCCTAGCAGTGGTATTGCTGGGTCATAGGGGAGTTCTATCGATAGTTTTTTGAGGATCCTCCACACTGTTTTCCAGAGCGGCTGCACCAGTTTACATTCTCACCAACAGTGTAGGAGGGTGCCCGTCTCTCCACACCCTCGCCAGCATCTATAGTCTCTTGATTTGTTCATTTTAGCAACTCTGACTGGTATGATGTGTTATCTCAGTGTGGTTTTGATTTGAATTTCCCTGATGATGAGTGATGCTGAGCATCAATTCATGTGCCTGTTGGCCATTTGGATGTCCTCTTTGGAGAAGTGTCTATTCAGGTATTCTGCCCATTTCTTCACTGAATCATTCATTTTTCGTGTATGGAGTTTAGTGAGCTCCTTGTATATTTTGGATACTAGCCATTTATCTGATATGCCATTTGCCACTATCTTTTCCCATTCTGTCTGTTGCCTGTTAGTTTTTTTTTATTGTTTCCTTTGCCTTGCAGAAGCTTTTTATTTTGATGAGATCCCAGTGGTTCATTTTTATTCTTGATTCCCTTGCCTCTGGGGATGTGTCGAGGAAGAAATTGCTGCGATTGAGGTCTAGGAGGCTCTTTCCTGCTTTTTCCTCAAGCAGGAAACCCTCAAGGGTTTTTATGGTTTCCTGTCTCACATTCAGATCCTTTATCCATTTTGAGTTAATTTTTGTGAATGGTGTCAGAAAGTGGTCTAATTTCATTTTTCTACATGTTGCTGTCCAGCTCTCCCAACGCCACCTGTTGAAAAGGCTGTCTTTTTTCCATTGGACACTCTTTCCTGCTTTGTCAAAGATTAATTGACCATATACTTGTGGGTCCAGTTCTGGGTTCTCTATACTATCCCATTGGTCCATGTTGTTGGGGCCCAGTAGGCAATAGTAACCCTGAAACAATCTTTGGCCTCCTGGGCCCCAACACCATGTGTCTGTTTTTGTGCCAGTACCACACTGTCTTGATGATGACAGCTTTGTAGTCGCAGACGACATGATACTCTACATGGAAAACCCAATCGACTCCACCAGAAGCCCTCTAGAACTGATCAATGAATTCAGTAATGTTGCAGGGTACAAAGTCAATGTACAGAAATCAGTTGCATTCTTATACACCAAAAATGAAGCAACAGAAAGAGAAAGCAAGAATCAGATCCCATTCACAATTGCACAAAAAACCATAAAATGCCTAGGAAAATACCTATCCAAAGATGTAAAAGACCTCTATGCTGAAAACTATAGAAGACATATGAAGGAAATTGAAGAAGACACAAGGAAATTGAAAAATATTCCATGCTCATGGATTGGAAGAATAAACATTGTTAAAATGTCATTATTACCCAAAGCAGTGTACACATTCAATGCAATCCCCATCAAAGTTGTACCAGCATTCTTCTCAAAGCTAGAACAAACTATCTTTAAATTCATACAGAACCACAAAAAACCCCAAATAGCCAAAGTAATATTGAAGAAGAAAACCAAAACAGGAGGCATCACAATCCCAGACTTTAGCCACTCTTCCACCATCTTAATTCCTCCCCTTGATGAAATCTGATTTATCAATTTTTTCTTTTATAAATATTTTGGGGGCATGAATTCTAAGAATTTTTTGTCTTACCTTAGTTTCAAAGATTTTCTCCTGTGTATTTTCTCAAGTTTTATAGTTTTATATTTTACATTTAAGTCCATGTTCCATCTTGAGTTAGTTTTTGTATAAGGTGTAAGACTTGGGTCAAGGTTAGTTTTCTTCATCCATGGATCCTCAAATATTCCAGTACCATTTGTTGAAAGGGCTTTCTTTTCTCCATTGAATTCCTTTTTCACATTTTTCAAAAGTCAATGAACATGTGTTTATTGGTCTACTTATAGATTGTCCATTCTGTTTCATTGATATATATGTCTATGCTTCCATAAATTACACACAGTATTGATTACTGTAGCTTATGTTATGTGATGTAGGTGTTAGCTAATGCTATGTGGCAATCGCATTGCAATATTTAACTGTATCAAATCAACACACTGTACACCTAAATGTAATTATCATTTATATCTCAATTTTTTTTAAAAAGGAAAACTGAAGAGGAAAAAAAATGCCATGATTTTGTTTCTCTGTTCTTTCTCATTCTAGACTTCTTTTTATTGGTTCCTTTCAGTTGAGAGAGCTTCTTATATTCATTATTTAATGATAATGTCTGCTGATAACATATTCTTTTAGTTTCCCTTTATTTGAGAATGTCTAGATTTCCTCCTGATTCTTGAAATATTTTCAAAGTTGACTATTTTTCTTCAGCATTTGAAAGCTAGTGTGCACCTTCCTTCTAGCCACCATGGTTTCTGATAAGAAATTAGCTGTCATTCAAATTGTTTTCCCCTGTAGACAAAATAATTCTCCTTTGTTGCTTTCAAGATTTTTTTTATCTTCAGTTTTCAGAAATTTGTCTCTGGTATGGCTGTTTAGGGTTCACCTAAAATCTGTAGATTTGTCTTTTGCCAAACTTAGGGATTTTTCAGCTACTACTTGAGTATTTTTTTTAGCCCCAATCTCTTGCCCCTCCCTTTCCTGGACTCAGGTAACCTGAATGTCAAGAACTTTTGTTATAATCACACCAATTCCCTCCATTCTTTCCTTTTTCCTATGTATTCTGATGTTGAGCTCATCGATTGAGCTTTTTTATTTCCTTATTTGGTTTTTTAATTCTAAAATTTCAATTGTATCCTCTTTACATGTTCTATTTTTTTTTTGCTGAGATTCTATTTTTCATTTGTTTTAAGTGTGTTCATAACTCGTCTTTATAATCTTTTAAAATCTTTTTCCATAATTTTAACATTTCTGTAATCTCAGCATTGGCATCTCTTGATTGTTTTTCTCATTTAGTTTGAGATCTCCCTGGCTCTTGGTATGATGAGTGGTTTTTTATTGAAACCAGCATATACTGGGCATTCTCTGATGAGACTTGCATCTGATTTAAACCTTCTGCTTTAGCTGATTTTCTCTGACATTTTTCCTACATGAGAAGGACATGGCTTTTTATTGCCAGTTTTGAGTAGAATTCTTGAGTCATTATTACCCTCCATTGAGATTCAAATGTGGAGCTTCTCACTACCACTGGGCAAGGATGCAACTTCTAGCTACCTATTATTCCAGGGACACCTTCCCAGGAGGAGTAAGAGTGCTTAGTTATTGCTCCCTATATAGCTTCCACTAATACCACAATGGGTGGCCTCATTACTTCTGGATGGTGGCCAAAGTTCTGACTCACTACTAGGTATCTTCTGACATACACAGAAACACAATGGATTATATAAGACTACTATGAACAGTCACATGATAACAAACCTAAAAGAAATAACTTCCTGCAAATATACAATCTATATAGACTGAATCATAGAAGAAATAGAAACACTGAAGGAATTGACTACTGATAAGAATATTGAATCCACTGTCAAAAACCTCTCAACAGTCAAAAGTTAAGGACCAGATGTTTTCACCTGTGAATTCTGCTTACCATTTAAAGAATTCATATCAATCCTTTTCTTTTTTTAAATATTTTTTGATGTTTTTTATCATTGAGAAAGAGAAACAGAGAATGAATCAGGGAGGGGCAGAGAAAGAGGAAGATACAGAATCTGAAGCAACCTCCAGGCTCTGAGCTGTCAGCATAGAGCCCAACACGAAGCTCAAACCCACAAACTGTGAGATCATGACCTGAGTCGAAGTCAGAGGCTTAACCGACTGAGCCTCCCAGGCGCCCCTATACCAATCCTTTTCAAACTCTTCCAAAAAATAGAGGAGAAGAGAAGATTTCCAAATTCATTTTATGAGGCCAGCATTACCCTGATATCAAAACAAGAAAAGGACACCACCAGAAAGAAAATTGGAGACCAATATTCCTGATGTACATGGATATGAAATTTAGCAGACTGAATTCAGCAATACAGTAAAGGGATTATACACCATGATCAAGTGGGGTTTATTCCAGGGATGAAAATATGATTGAACATCCACAAATCAATCAACATGATTCACCACATTAGCAACATTATTCCTTATTAGAGTAAAAATTACATGAATATCTCAATAGATGTAGAAGCATCTAATAGTATTTAAAACTGACATTATTGATATACATTTATGATAAAAACTCAACAAAGTAGGTATAGAAAGAATGCACCTCAACTCTGAAGAAGCCCACAAATAACTTCATTCTCAAAGGTAAAAACTGAAAGCTGTTAAGATCAGGCAAAAGACAATGATGCTCATTATCACTACTTTTATTCAAGACAGTATTGGAAGCCCTAGCCAGAGCAGTTAGATAAAAAAAAAAAAGAAACAAAAGACATCCAAATGGGAATAGAAGAAGTAAACTATCACACCATATCTTATAAAAACCTAAAGATGTCACCATAAATGAATTCAGTGAAGTTGCAAGATGCAAAGTCACATAAAAAAAATCAGTTGTGTTTCCATACACTACAATCAAACTATCACAAAGAGAAATTAAGGAGAAAAATCCCATTTAAAATTGCATCAAAAAGAATAAAATACTTAGGAATAAATTTAAACAAGAAGTGTAAAGACTTGTCTACTGTAAATTATAAGACATTGATGAAATAAATTGAAAACACAAATAAATGGGAAGATATTCCATGCTTATGAATTGGGAGAAATAGCATTGTTAAAATATCCATACCGCTCAAAGCGATCTACAAATTCAACGTTATCCCTACAAATATTCCAATGGAATTTTTTCCCAGAAACCAACCAAATAATCCTAAAATTTGTGTGGGACCACAAAAGAGGCTCAACAGCCACAGCAATCTTAAGAAAGAAGAATAGGGTGCCTGAGTCACTCAGTCAGTTAAGAGTCTGGCTCTTGATATTGGCTCAGATCATGATCTTGTTGTGGGATCAAGCCACACATTGTGCTCCACGTGCTAAGCCTGTTTGGGGTTCACTCTCCCCTTGCCCCACCCACCTCCACTTTTGTTCTTGTAGAAAACAAACATTAAAAAAGGGAAAGAAAACAAAGCTGGAAGCCGCATGCTTCCTGACTTCAAACTATATTACAAAGCTACAGTAATGAAAGAGTATGGTATTTCCATAAAAGCATACGCATAGATCAATGGAAGAGAATAGAGATCCCAGGAATAAATCTATGCATATATGGTCAATTAATTTATGACAAAGTAGCCAAGATTATACAACAGGGAAAGAATAGTCTCTTCAATAAATTGAATTGGGAGAACTGGACAGCCACATGCAAAAGAATGACACTGGACCACTATCTTACACTATATACAAAAATTAATTCAATCATGGATTAAAGACCTGAATGTAAATTCATCAATTATAAAACTCTTACATGAAAACTTAGGTGGTAGGGTCCTTGACACTGATCTTAGTGATGATTTTGGGGATTTTTCACCAAAAACAAAGGCAACAAAAGCAAAAATAAACAAGTGGAACTATGTTAAACTTAAAAGCTTTTGACACAGCAAATGAAACCATCACAAAACAAAAAGGCAGCCTACACAATGGGAGAAAATAATTTACATATAATGTGTTTCATAAGGGATCAATATCCAAAATACATAAAGAACTTATATAATTCACTAATAAAAAGAACAACATGATTAAAAAATGGGCTGAGATCTAAGTAGACATATGGATAGCCAACAGGTATGTGAAAAGGTGCTTAGCATCACTAATTATCACAGAAATACAGGGGCGCCTGGGTGGCTCAGTTGGTTGGGTATCTGGCTTCGGCTCAGGTCATGATCTCACGATTGTGGGTTCAAGCCTCGCCTTGGGCTCTGTGCTGACAGCCAGCTCAGAGCCTGGAGCCTGCTTCCGGTTCTGTGTCTCCTCCTCTCTCTGCCCCTTCCCCTCTCATGCTCTGTCTCTCTCTGTATCAAAAATAAATAAAAACATTAAAAAAAAAAAGAAATACGAATCAAAACCACAGTGAGATACCACCTCATACCTGGTAAGATGGTTATTATCAAAAAGACAATAAATAACAAGAGATGGTGAGTATGTAGAGAAAAGGGGACCCATCTCCACAGCTGGTGGGAATGTAAATTGGTGCAGCCACATGGAAGACAGTATAGAAGCTGCTTAAACAATTAAAAATAGAACTACCATTTAATCCAGCAAGTCCAAGCCCACTTCTGGGTATTCAGAAAGAAAGAAAGAAAGAAGGAAGGAAGGAAGAAATAAAGAAAACAGTAAATTGAAGATATATATTCACTCCTGTTTTTATTGCACCATTGTTTACAATCTAGGTGTCCATCACTGAATGAATGGATAAAGAATATGCAGTATCTATACACAATGGAATATTACTCAGCCTTAAAAAGAGGAAATCTTGTCATTTGTGACAACGTAAATGATCCTCGAGGGCATTTTGCCAAGTTAAATAAGTCAGAGAAAGACAAATACTATATAACTTAACTTATATGTGGAATCTAAAAGAAAAACAAAGCCAAAACAAAATACTGAATTCATAGATACAGGGAATAATAGATTGATGGTTGCCAGAGAAAGGGGCAGAGATGGGTAAAATGGGTAAAGGGGGTCAAAAAGTCCAAAATTCCAGTTATAAAGTTACACTGCATATTTGAAAGTTGTTAAGAGAGTAAATTTTGGAAGTTCTCATAATAAGGAAAACATTTGTAACTATGTATGGTGATGATATTAACTACATTGATTTTGGTGATCATTTCAGAATATACACAAATATTGAGTCTTATGTTGCATACTTTAATAAAATATTCTATGTCAATTACACTACAATAAAAAAGAAAGATCTCACACAAATATCCTAATATTCCACCTTAAGGAATTAGAAATAGGAGAGCAAAATAAACACACAGTGAGCCAAAGGAAGGACATAGTAAAGACTTTTAGAAGATACTAAAAATTTTACAGCAGAAATTAAGTATAGAATAAAAATACAGAAAATCAGTATAACTAGGTCAATTCTTGGAGAACACCTTCAAAATTGACCAACATTTAAGTAGACTGTTCTAGAAAAAAAATAGAAGACTCAAATTACTAGAATCAGGAATGAAAAAGAAGTCATTATCACTAACCTTCCCAAAATAAAAATGGTAATAAGTGATTCTACGAATAACTGCATGGCAACAAATTAGATTACCTAGATGAAATGAGAAAATTTTCTAGAAAGACACAAACCCAACCTGACTAAAGTAAAACAGAAAATCTCAGTAGACCAATAATAAGAACTGGAATTAATAATCAAAAACATTCCCACAAACAAAAGCCCACAGCCCAGCCAGATGGCTTCATTGCTCATTTCTACCATGCCTTCAAAGATGAATTAATACCAATATTTCACACACTCTTCCAAAAAATTAAAAAGGAGGGAATACTTCCCAATTTATCCTGTGAGGTTAGTATTACCATGATATCAAAACTAGGAAAAAAAATCCATTTGGTTGAAATGTATTAATAAGTAAAAATTGATTATACAGGTAAAAAGAGGTCAGACTCTACAGAGCTTTTTGGACCATATTATAGATGTTGGATTTAATATAAATGCAATGGAAAACCACTGAAGCATTTTCAGCAAAGGGCATTTTTTTAAAAAAGATAAGTATGTGTACCAGTAGATAATTTATTGTAGGTGGCAAGAGTACAGAAAGAGACTAGCAGGAATGGCAGTAGACCAGGTGAGAGCTGATGATAGTTTACTTTTGTATAGCTACCAAAGACTACACTTATATTTCTGGGATGAATAACATGTTGTTAGAGTTTCCTTTTATTGAGATTGAAAAGGATGT
>PISW01013305.1:0-27021 GCA_004023785.1 Mungos mungo
CCAACCCCGCCATCCTCAAAGCCCACAAAGCATGCCCACTCCCTCCCCTGTGAAGCCACCCCTGGGCCTGGGGGTGAAGTCTGCACCTGAGCTCCCCGGACTAGCTGTGACCCCGTGCCACGAGGGCTCTGCTCCGTCCCCACAAAAGCACTAGTTTCCATTGCTCTAATTCCCAGCCACGTGGGCAGCTCTGTTCATGCTGCCCAGCCCTCGAGGGGACTCCTGTCTGGGGCACCCTCTGCCAAAGCGCCCCTCGGTCCCCTTGCACCGTGGGCGGAAGACCACCAGGTCACGGAGCAAACCTCCCCCGGCAGCGTTAGCCCCGGTGGGCCTGAGTGGGGTCCTCCAAGCTGCCCACCCCCCACATGCCCTGCTCGGCCACGGGACAGAGGCTGGGCTGGAGCTGGACAGGTATTTTATTGAAAGTTCACAGATACAAGAGCTCTGAGCAGGGTCACGGCTTGGAGGAGGCGGGGTCGGAGAGGCGAGAGTGAGTCCTCAGATGCTGGCAGCCCCCCCAAACTGGGAAGCTGCCACAGAAGCCCTTCTTGCTGGGTGTCGGGTCAGAGGGGCCCCGGGAGCCTGGGTGGGGTGCAGGAGGGCGGGGGGGGGCAGCCACTGGAAGCCAGGGTGCGGCAGCACAAGGAGAATCCCACGGGCCCCAGAAACAGGCAGAGGCAGGGGGCGGGGGGCCGAGAGGGTGGGCTGCCGCCCTGCTGCGAGGAGCCTCCGCCGGCCTCGCTGCCCGGCTCACAGCTCCTGGGGGGGCTCCGGGGCACGGGCCCTGCTCGGCCCCCGCCACCCCGCATCCGGCTTCCACCAGTCACGAAAACAAACGCGGCTCCGTCTGCGTCTCCGCGGCCGCGGGGCCTCAGTAGCCGGTGAGCGGGTACCGCAGGAAGATGAAGACCAGGATGATGCAGGAGGCGGCCAGGGCCGAGCTGGTGATGTTGAACAGCCGGGCCGTCTTGGCGTCCTCCACGGCTCCGTTCAGGTCGTTGAGCAGCTTCTTGTCCCGGACCTGCAGCCAGAGCGGGAGGTGAGGCCCGGGCCCGAGACCAGGAGAAGGCGAGTGCGGGACGGGGACCTCTGTGCAAGGGACACCCAGGAGCCCTTTGTATTTCTTTCTTGCAACTTTTCTGTAAGTCTGAGATCACTTAAAATAAAACAGGAGTGTTTAATACTGTGTTATTGGATGGAAAGTTGCTGAATGAAGGGCAAGTGGTGCCTGGGTGGCGGAGTCAGTTAAGCATCCGACTGGATTTCGGCTCAGGTGATGATCTTGTGGTTCATGGGTTCGAGCCCTGAATCGGGCTCTGCGCTGACAGTGCAGAGCCTGCCTGGGATTCTCTGTCTCCCTCTCTCTCTGCCCCTCCCCTGCTTGGGCACTCTCTCTCTCACACACACAAAATAAATAAATAAGCATTAAAAAAAAAAAAAGGTGAGGTGATGGGTGCGCTAACGGACCCTTGTTAGGATCATCTGGCAGTGGACACATGTATCGAATCGCAATGCCGTGCACGTCGGACTTCTAGAACGCTCTATGTCAATTGTCGCTCAATACAGCAGGAATCAATACATGAAATCATAAGATAAAGGGGGAAGTTGGCCTCAGAGAGGTATCAGATTGGACAGTGGGGATATAAGTGCGCTCTCGTCTGCGCGGGCTCCCTGACCTACAATTCACAGGGATTATCTAAGAATAGGCACCAGACAGAACAGGCAGCGGCCCTGCGGTCTCTGGGAAGGGATGTTAAGATACAGGGAAGGCAGTGGACAGAGCTGGACCCATTTCCAAGATTCTCCCAAGAAGGAAGCCACCCTCACCCAGGACAAATGTTAGGATTTCCCTCTCTCCAGAACTTTCCTCTGCCACAAAGTCCAAAGAAGGGCTGGTGGAAGTTGGATATGTGGATGCATGAGAGGGGAGGGAAAATAGAAAAAAATGATAGTGCACAGATCATATGGAGGGATGAGATGACCTAGGGATCGTAGGGCGAGAGAGAGCAAGGGTGAGTGTGAGGACAGGTGCATGGTGAATGGATGCACATGCTCAGCCAGAGGAGCTGTGGGAAAAGGGATGGTGGCTGGCTTGAAGGATGAATGGCTGTATTAATGTTAGGTTGGAGGATGAATGGATGGCTGACAGGTAGGGTTGGTAAGTAAAATGGTAAAAGTTACCACGGGGAAGTAAGGTCAGACACAATAGTTGAGTGAACTGACGTAGAAAATAGGCGGGGATGGGATGGAGCGGAGAAGGGAAGGGAGGAGGAAGCATAATGAGCATTTATAAACACAGATGAATGGAGGGGCAGGTGACCATTTGGATGGGTTGAAGGGAATAAAAAAGCAGGGATTGATGTTTAAGGGATGGTGGATGGATGGGAGCATAGAAAGATGGATGACTGAATGGATGGGCGGGAGGTGGGTGGATAAATGGATGATGGGTGGATGGGTGGGTGGGTGGGTGGAGGTGTGAGTGGATGGATGGATAGATGGATGGGTGGTTAGATGGATGGATGGGTGGATGGATGAATGGATGGATGGATGGATAGATGGATGGTGGATGGATGGTTAGATGGATGGATGGGTGGATGGATGGGTGGATGGATGGATGGATGGATGGTGGATGGATGGATGGATGGTGCATGGATGGATGGATGGGTGAATGGATGGATGGATGGATGGTGCATGGATGGATGGATGGGTGGTGGATGGTTGGTTAGATGGATGGGAGGGTGGAAGGGTGGGTGGTGGATGGTGAATTGATGGGTGAAGGTGGGTGGTTGGATAGGTGGATGGAAGCATGAGTGGAAGGATGGTTGGATGGAAGGAAGGATAGATAGGTAGATCGAAGGGTGGATGGATGAGAAGTCCACAGCCTCCGGGGCCCCGGCAGAGCAGCCACCATGCCATTATACCTGCTCCTCCTCCCCTGCCCACCATCCCGGTCCTGGTTCAAGCCACGTGCCCCCTTTCCCGGGCACCACACTGGGACCCTAACTTTTCTCTGTCTCTGGGCTTCTCTTGTCCTCTTCCTCCACACTGGGTGCACATTTTATAGCTCTGATCATCTTTCCCTTCTGTGTCTTCCACGTGATGAAATCCAAACCCCCCAAATCCTTCACTGCGTGGCCTGAGTCTGGCTTCCCAGGACTATCATTTCCTCCCCCAGAGAAGATGGGGGCCTTGCAGTCCCCCCAGATCGCCCCACCCTCATGTCCTCGTTTACATCTGGAACACCTCAGCCGCCCTTCAAAGCCCAGTAAGATGATGCTTCCTCCTGGAAGTCTCCCGTACTTGACTCCCCATCACCCCAAACCAGGAATGAAGTGTTCTTTTTCTGAAACACTGTGACACGTATTTCATCTCGTGTCCACCCACCCCTGCACACAGCACTCTCCGACCCCTACAGTGGCCGGCTCTGCCTTGGCACCAGTAACAGCAAGATGAAGGGGTGGGTCTGGTTGGGTGGGCAGCCATGCCTGGGGCCGGGGAGCCTCTGATGGGAAGTGGGGGCTCAGCCAGAGAGAGTCAGGGGGGTCTTTGTGAGTGGGAGACCTGTGTCTCACAAAAGCCCTCAGGCTGAGGGCACAGCACGTCGAAAACCCAAGCGTGCTCACAGAAGGGTTTGGGGCAGGGCACGTCTGGGGAGCAGCCGGCCGTCGCCATGAGCAGCCGGTGTGGAGACCGATGCCCCGCGTCTCTGCCCTGCTCTCCAGGCAGCAAAGTAAGGCTGCCATCTGTGTGTTGCAGACCCAGGGGCACCGAAGTGAACTGGCCCACCTGGGTGGGGAGGGTGGACGGACAGGTGCCGGCAGACGGGGACTGTGTGTGTCACACCCACCGAATGCCAGCCCCTGCCCCGCTCACGTGTGCTTACTTGGGTGCTGTCTCATTTCAGTTTGTTTTGTGAACAGATGATGGAATCGGCTCAGAGGAAGGTGCTTTGTCAAGAGCTCGCTTCTCTTCAGGCAGCAAGCTGGTAATTTAGCCAAAGCCTTCGGACCCCAAGTCCGTTAGGTGCCCTTGGAAGGGCCCATGCCTGGCTGCGAACAGTGCAGGGTGCGGCAGGCCGGGGACATGCAGCTGGACGGACAGATGGACACACTCCCAGGTGCGGGAGCCCGAGCCAGCCGCTCCCTCTGCCCAGGCCAGAGACAACTCACCGTGCACACTGCTTCCCTAGTGAGCCCCGAGCCTTCCTGCCCTGGCTGTCCCCCAGGAAGGACACAGGGGGGCAGCCCCAGGGTGGAGGCAGAGAGAACTTCCTCCTGCCCCTCAGAAGGACTAATTCCTACCCGCCCCCCACCACAGACCAGTCCTGCACCGTTCAGAAATCTGTGACCTACCTGCAACCTGCACCAGATGGGCCTGCCTTGTGCCAGCCGGCGCCGCAGCCGGGCCAAGGCGGTGGGGGCGGGGCTGGGGGGGTGGGGCTTCCGGGCGGGAGCCCATGCAGGCGGACCATTGTCGGGGCACCGCAAGGGGGCCCCCCCCGGGGGAAACAGAGCCTCACCAGCTGCCCCCACCACTGTGCCGTCTGCATGGCCTGAGGGCCGCCACCCCTAATCCCTAGGGGCCCTTCCCTGCGGGCTTTCTCAGCACACACATGCACGACACTCACGCACACACGCATACATGTGCACATAGTAATACCACACACCCACACACTCACAGATACGTGCACACTCAGGCACGCACACTCACGCAATGCAATTGAGCACATGCACACCCACGCCTGTATACACTAGCACACACAGGCGCACACTCAAGCACACACATAACACACTCACATGCACAAATACAAGCTTATGCACACTCACATCCACACACGCACACATGCAATTACACATCCACACTCGTTCAGCTGACTGAGCCACCCAGGCACCCCACACACATCCACACTCGTACACATGGACACTCACACCAACATGGGCATGCACACTCATGCATCCATGCACACTCACGCACACTCACTCACACCCCACAGACCCCACATGGCAGGGCCCAGAGCTCTGTACACAGGCCTGGAGACGAAGGAGGGCCTGGCGGTGGGGGGTGCTGCTGATGAGTCAGGAGGTCAGGAGAGCCAGGCGGTCAGGGGGTGTGATGCCAGGGGCAGGGGTGGGGCCTGATGATGCACGGAGGCAGGGCTGTGTCCAGGCTGCTGCCCTTCCCCGGCACCAGCCTCCCTCCCTGGCCTAGACCCTCCTCTCCTGCAGCCCCCACATCCCACCACTGCCCACCCCGCTGCCCCCACCTCACCAGGCGGCTGCCATCGGTAATGTGCACCTGTCTTGGACATGCAAATCTGGGGACAGTGACACCTGACTACCAGAGCCAAGCCCTTCCCGAGTGACAGGGAGGTGGCCCTGCGGCCCGGGCTACGCCCCGGTTCTTTAGCCTCACACACTGGTACGGAGCTCCCCACCGCAGACGTGAGTGGGTCGCAGCCCCTTCTTGCAATCTGCCCCAGGCACAAGGGGTCCTGTCTGCCGGGCACCCTGCTCTGCTCCCAGCAGCAAGGACCTCCGGAAGTTGTACACCCTCAGGGTTTGGGGTCCTGCTTCTCCCTCTCTCCTCCTGGCCACCCCCCGCCTCCTGGCCACCAGGACGGACGTCTAGAAAGAGTGTGGGAGAGGGCAGGCAGAAAGCAGTGACCTCGACCACCATGATCAGGGACCCCAGGGACCGTGGCCTCCTCGGTGGCCTCCTTCTGAACATCTGCCTGGTTTCAGGTTCCCTGTGAGGGGCTCGGAGGAGGTCTCTGTGCTGTCCTCCTGCTGACATGGGAAGGATGCGGGGCGGGGGTTCTTCATCTGCGTGCTGACTCCACCCCACATGCCCAGGGGCAGCTCTGTCCCAGTGTGACCCCCATGGCCCAGAGGACAGGACAGAGCCCCTGGTCTGCACCTGGAGGACTCAGTCCTGCGGCCCCCAAACCCCGTCAAGGTGCCCTGGAGGCTCCGCAGCCCAGGATGGGGAAGCGCAGCCCCTCCCGGCCGGCTCAGAGCTGGCCGGCATCCGCGTGTCTCCGGGTGCCGTGAGGCGGCCCCCCGCCAGCACCAGCTCCTCTGCCCCCCGCCGCTGCCCGGCTCACTTTGAGGGAGTAGGCCAGCGCAATGAAGCCCAGGCAGCAGAAGTTGAGGTAGACGAAGTTGAAGATGGACCACAGGTAGTAGTCGTTGACCTCGGTGGTGTCCGGGCACACCTCGATGACCGTCGCCGGGTTCGTCATGGTCTTCTTCTCCGCCAGGTGCTTGCAGGCCTGGGGGGGGCCAGAGGCCCGCATGCTGTCCGTCTTGCTGCTCTTGGACTCCATGGGGAGCAGGGTGGGCGCCACGGGGGGCGATGCTGAGGGCTCAGGGGCCGGGGCCGCCGGAGCCTGCAGGGCCGGGGGCTTGGACACGCAGGCAAAGCAGCCCTTCGGGGAGCCTGCCGGAGGCCTCGGGATCCAGAAGGCCCCGTCCAGGGGGACTCGGGCTTCCTGGGCGCCGTCCGTGGTGCTGGCCGGGGCTCCCAGCAGGGCTGGGCACTGGCCTGGGCCCTGGGCCTGGAGGGAGGGGGAGAGGAGGAGTGAGCTGGGTCCTGCCCGCCCTGCAGGGCTCGCCCTGATGTCCCGCAGCGTCTCCCCTGCAGACTCGCAAGCAGCCCCGGAGGAGCTGGAAACCCCCGCCGAGGCAGCCGGCTGCCAGCCTGCCGCCTGCTCCCCCACTCGCCCTGGCACCCGGGTGCCACAGCCCTTCACGGCAGCCTTGGCAGGGACACTGGGGGCTTTCCATCACTTTGCCATCTGCGCACAAACATTCACCCACTGACACACAACACCCCCCTCCGTACCCAACAACGCCCCAACCCACACGCTGTTGCAATAGACGCCAGCATCCCAAACACCCTGGCACACGCACAGGGCACGCAGACCCACCATGGCTGCAACTCGGCCACCATCTGGCAGAACGAGCAGCGCTCTCTGGGGCCCCTGCACGCCGACACCCCTGCCACAGCGGACACCACCGGCTCCCCAGACCCTGGGCACGCCGTGCGCCGAGATGCCAGGCAAACAGCCCTGCCCTGTGACACGCAGCCTGAACACACACGGCGACACAGGGATGGACGCGGTGACTGCAGGGGCTCCAAACTAGCGCGCGCAGTCCCCGCCCCCAACCTCGGGCTCAGAGCGGCCCCGGGACCCCAAGCGCACGCTCGCCCGGAGCCGCCCAGCCCGTGCCGCGAGCAGACGCACAAGGACACTCTGCCAAACGGGCACTCCTCCGGCCGGGCACCCAGACGCCAGCGCCCTGAGCCCGCCCCCCCACCCCCCGGGGTCTGTGGCCATCCCCCCGGGGCCCCGGGCCGGCCCGGGTCTGCCGCAGCCGCCCGGACGGCGCGCCCTCACCTGCTGGCGACTCCTGGGCGGGCGGGCCGACCCCTGCGCCGCGGTCCGCGCGTCCTTCCCCGGCCCGCGGCTCGCTGTCTGCCCGGCCGCTCCGCGTCCCGGCGGCCCAGCTTCGGCGGGGGGAGCGCGCGGGGCTGGCGGCGCCGCTGTCCCCGCTCCTGCGCTCCCGCCGCAGCGCCAGGCCGGCCGCGCGGCCGCAGCCCCAGCCTGACTCACGGCGCCGCCGGCGGGCGCAGCCACCTCCCCGCCTCCTCCCGCCCGCAGGGTGGGGGCCGCGGGCACCGGCCGGAAGCCGGACCCGGGGAGGGGGGCGCAGAGCAGGCAGGGGTAGGGGTTGTGGGGGGCTTCGGGGATGGGTCCTCCTCCAGTGCCACCCAGTGTCCCCTACCGCTGAGTCTCCCTGGTCTCCCTGTCCCTCCTTCTTGCCGAGCCCCCAGTCCTGCCCCGGCCTCTCCAGGAGGGCGCCCCCTCATCCTCCTGTGGACCCCTCTGCCCCACCCTGGCGACCAGCATGGCTTTCTGAGCCCCTTCTCCTCCGCTGCCCCTTCTCTGCTGCATCCCTCCCCTCCCTTCCCCTCCCCACGTGTGGTCCTCCACCCTCCTGGAGTACTGGCCTCACCAAACACCCACCCTACAGGGAGCTCCGGACTCTGCCCCTCACCCAGTCCAGCCCCCACCTGCCCTCTTGTTCTCCTACACCCCTCACAGAAACCAAGCCCCTTGGAGGCCCCAGGTCCCCAACTGTAGCACCTGTCTGAGCCCCCATCCCATCACCCACCTCTGCACAGTCCTGCCACTAACCAAGGCCCCAGCCCTGGAGGCCACCAAGTCCTTGAGCCTTGGTGGCTGGCCCCCATGTGGCCTGGTCCCTCCTGGGCCCACCCTCTTGGAAACTCCAGCCCCCTTTCCCCGGGTCTGACCCCACACACCCAGCCCAGAGCCCTTAGCGGCACCTCCTGAGTCTGCTTCCTCACGGAGTCCAGTCTCCAAGGCCATGGCCTCTTGCCGGACGGTCCCCTCTGCCCGTGGGGCCAGGGCCTTCGCCAAGCCCCTAATGACACTTATCTGCTTGGAGACAAGTCCACGCAGCTGCCCAAGTCTCTCTGTCAGCCCCGACTGTTCCACCTGGAACCTGTCCCCTGCAGATGCCTCTTCCCCAAGTCAGCACCGGCCCACCCAGCCCCGGCCCCTGCTGGGAGCCTCCACTCAGGACACTGCCTCTCGTTCTCTCTCACACGTGTCCCCAGCTGACCTCCTCTTCCCACATTAGTCCCAGCGGGTCCCGTCTGCAAGGGAGAAGCCGCAGCCCTCTTGGCCTCTCGGGGAGCCCCCCACCACACCACACCAGTGCCCTCTGAGCTGGGTCCTCTTTACCAGCCTCCGCGGACTCCGGAGCGTCCCCAGCCCCGCAGAAGCTGTGCCTATGTGCGGTGGCCCCAGCTCCCTCCAAATCCCCATCCTCTCAGAGGCCCTGACTGCACCCGAGCCCTTCCTCATAAAGGCCCCTTTCCCTCCCACCAGCTCAACCTGCCTTCGCCGCTGTCTCCACGGCCCTCTCTCCTCTGAGCCTGGGTCTTCCCAGGTGCCCCTTCTCTCCTGGAGTCCTTGCCCACCTCTGCCCAGTCCTCTGCCAACCCCCTGCTCTCCGGAACCTCTGTGTGCTGTGAGCCCTAGGCCCTCTCTGAAACCTGCACAGGCCCCACCCCTCCCCTCCCTCCCCTTTCCAACCCCGCCCCCTGGCCTCAGGGGCCCAGCCTCATCCATGGCCTCAGGAGCCCCTGGGACCTCCAGAGGTTGGTAAAGCCCTCTGTGAGTGGGAGGGGTCCCCAGGGCCACCCTCCGTCCTGGCCATGACCTGGGCAGAGCTGGGCCCAGACCAAAAGCTCACGGTCATGAAGGTGGTGGGGACTGTAGGGGACCAGGACTCCCCCGCTCACACAGCACCCACTGCCCCTTCCCAAGGGTCTCATTTAGGGGCACCTGGACCTCAGGTCTCAGGAGGGGTCTGACCTAAGGTGCAGCCCGCTCTGGTCTGTAGGCAAACAGCCAGGTCCCCAGGGCCCAGTGCTGCTCACCTGCCTCGGCCCTGCCCCACCCTGCTCTGGGCAGGCCAGCGGCAGGCAGCGCCCCACAGGGCTGGTCTGCACACAGTCCTCCTGGCCCCCAGGGGCCTGCTCCAGACTGCCTTGAGGCTGCTTCTTTCTGAGGGCTCCAGAACCCAGGTCGATTTGGTGGGGGGGTTCTAGCCCCCACTGGCCTCCACCCAGTAGGTGAAGGCAGAGGCTCGATGTGGGTGGGGTGTCCTCCAGGCGAGGACACAGTCAGGAAGTGCCCAGTGGAGTCTGCCCGGCGGATGCAGAGCCCAGCAAGCCAGCCAGGACGAGTGCCAGGTGCTGAGTTGGGCGCCCCATGGGTGCCCGCCAGGCCCCTGGCAAGGAGTGCCCTGTGATTACCCATCTTCTAAAGACAGATCAGAGGCTTAGGGTTGGATCCTAGAGGCTGGATCTGAGCCTGGAGTCAGACTTCAGGGTCCGGAGGATCCGGACCAGCAGCCCGAGGCAGCTGTGCGCTCTGGGCAGGAGTGTCAGCGCCCGGATGGCCCGGCTGGTAGGGGCTGGAGGCTCAGCCTGTGCTCCTCGCCACAGCGCGGGGGGGGGGGTTGGGGGGGTGGGCAGGGGCACCCGGCTCTGTCCCCACGTCCCAGGAGGGGATGGGGCTGCCTGGCAGCAGCGTGGCGGACGGGAGGCCGGGGCACCGGCAGGAGCAGGCAGGGGTGAAGAGCGGGGCCTCCTTCCCGGCCCCTCTGCCTCCGGGCACCTCTGCGCACCGAGGCTTGGATGACATGTCCGTCCCGGGCCGCCTCACAGGCCCTGCGGCTCTGCCTGCTTCCCTGCTCAGATTTCAAGCGCAGAACACACTGGGCACGGGTCACGAGCCTCCCTGCAAGCCTGGCTGGATGTGTGTTGAAGGTGCCAGGGAGCACTCAGCTCCGGGCTGCGGTCCCCTGCCCCCACGGGCCGGGCCAGTGACTGCCTCAGCACTGACGGCTGAGAGGGCCCCAGGACCGTGACACGGGAGACGTTTGCCAGTTTTCTTACAGAGTCCGCAGCCCCTGACCCCGGCGGGAATTCCGTCCCAACTGCTCACAAACTCCTACTCATCCCTTAAAACCTCTTGGCCCGCAGCTGCATCTGGGTAGATACTCCGGAGCGCCCCTCAGGCCAGGCCACCAGGCAGGTCATGCCGCCTGAGGGCATTCCTAACAGGGATCCTGGGCCCGGAGATTCCAGGACCCCAGGCTGGCCTGCTCTGGCCCTGGCTTGCTTTGCACAGACGCTGCGTTCAGGGGCTGGCTGGGAGCCCCAGGGGGAGGCGGGGTGCCCTTGCCACCAGTCCATGCAGGCCTCCGTCCTAGGCTCTAACGGGTACGCAGGGGCATCAGGGAAGTTTGGGGTCCCGCAGTTGGCGGAAAGTGAGGCAGACACCTGGATCGCTCCCTGAAAACCATGCCCAGTGCAGACACCGGCAACATTTCGGCCCGCCTCCGCGGCCTCTGGCCAAGGCCATGTCCGGGCGGTCACTGCCCCAGGCCTCCGTGCGAGCCAGCTCTCTGTCAGGGACAGCGCAGCCCCGAGACTGGGGGGCAAACCAAAGCCTCCGGGGACCCTTGTGCAGGGCAGGGGGCCTGGGGGCCAGGACATGCCCAAAGTTGCCCCCCGACCCCAGCCTGGCTGTGAGTCAGCTGCAAACAACCCCACGCTGGCCACACCAGCTCCTTCCCACATCCGGGTTTAGAACCTCCCTCCCCACCAAACACGAAACACACCAACACAGTAAAGAGGCCCAAACAACTGTATTTTCACATCAACACTGGCTCCTAGCCGCCAAAGGCAGGGCGGCTGCAGAGACGGTGGCACCAGCCCCCTCCCCTTTTCCCCCAACCCTGGGCCGTGAGCGCCCTCCTGGACAGGGTCAAGCCCCAGGATGACCCCACACGCATCACAAGGCTGGCTTTTGTCCCCGAGCCCCTACCCTTCCAAGCCTTCCTGCTTGTCCTTGGGCCTTGGCCGGCCCTTCCTCGACAGGCCCACGCAGGAAGGCGGAGGAGGAACCCAGCACACGGCCTGGCACAGGGAGTGGCACCGTCCACAGGTCCCGCCCGGGCCGCCAGGCCCTCCACGGCGCAGGCTGGGGGTGGGGCCTACCCGGGGGGACGGGTCCTGGGTGCACAAGGGACCGCTGCCAAGCCGGGCTGGGCCCCTTGAGTTAGTGCATTGGCCCCCCCCTCTGACCAGCCCATGGCTGCGGCCCCACACCCAGCCCTCCATCAGACGGACGGACGGACGGGCAGCATTTCTGCAACCAGGGCCAAGAAAAACCACAGAACAGGCCTGTCAGGCCGGCGCCGGCAGAGCTGGGCTGCGAGTGTGAGTGTGAGTGTGAGCGTGTGTGGCGGAGGCGGCCGGAGGGCGCGGGCGGGCGGCCTCCTCCGACTGGACTCCCTCCTCCGCGGCGGGGGCGGCGGCTACAGCCTGGTGGCCTCGGCCAGGCCCACCCGGTTCTCCTCGCGGTCGAACACGGTGTAGTAGCGGCCGATGAAGACATCGCCCAGGATCCAGAGTGGCCCGGCGGGCGGGGGGATGTCCATGCCCATGAACCCGCTCAAGCAGATGGTCTTCCCGCCCTGCGACACCTGGGGCGGCCATGCTGGTCAGCGCCTGCACCCCCCCCCGCGTCCCTCCCCCAGCCCGGCCACCCCGCGTCCGTCCCCACCCCCGTCCCTGTCCCGGCTCACCTTGAGCGTGTAGTCCTGTGGGGACAGCTTGTAGGCTTTGCCTCCCAGCTTCAGAATGACCTCGGGCAGCGTGGACACCTTCTCACAGGGGATCATGTACTGAGGCAGGGAGAGGGGAGCTTCGGTGAGGCGGGGGTGGGGGGCGCGGCTGGGGCGTCCTGCCCGCACTGCCCGGCCCGCTCACCTCGCCCTGGATCAGCGGCACGGCCCCGATGGCCTTCTGCAGCTCACGCACCTCGTCCACAGGGCCCACCATGAGGGAGGTGCCCGTGTCCACGATGGCCTCACAGCCGCCCTTGCACAGAGTCAGGCTGGTGCCCACATCCACCCTGAGGGGGAGGAGCTGTGAGTCCCCTGGCTGGGCTCAGGAGGGCCCTGGGGGGCGGCAGTCACACCACCAGGGCCACCGGGGGCCCCTGCCTTTTCAGGACTCTCTCTTCCCCTCTTTGGCGAGGAGTGGAGGCGGGCTGGGGTTCAAGAGGCCAAGGGCAGGTTAACAGCCGCCTTTGGAATCATGGACAGAGCCCAGAGGCTCAGCCGGGGGCCAGGAGGTCGGGCAGGCACCTGGGGCCAGTGGACGGGGTGCGGGCTGGCCCGTCTCCACCACACTCGCAGCAGCCTCCCCGCCCCGAGGCGGTTTCGGGAATGGGGGGGACGCTGGGAGGGGCCCCGCACTCACTGCTCCATGTGGACCTGCCAGTACGCCTTGCGGGTGACGTTCAGGTAGGACAGGGAGCCCCTGTAATACTTGGAGTCCGTGCCGCCCAGCATCAGCTCGCCCCCGGGCTGTGCGTTAGGGTCCCTGGGAACGAGAACGGAGAGAGTCAGCTGCCCTTGCCCCTCGAGCCGGGGGACCCCTGCCCCCCACACCACGCCCCCGGCCTGAGCACCAGGTGCCACAGGCACCAGCTGGAACCAAGTCAGAAAGGGGAGGGGGCGATCTCCGACGGCCTGCAGGGATGGAAGGACCCGGGGGAGGGGGTGTGGCGGGGGGGGACGTCTGCTCCCCCGTGTGGCCGGCAGGCCACGAGGCGCTGCCCCACCCCCAGAGGCCCCTGGTCTGCCAGCTGAGACCGGCCAGGGTCAGGGTGGCGGGAAAACAGGGAAGCAAAAGCTATGAGCCTAAGGAGGGGACGCCCTTTGGCGTGAAAACACCACAAACCACAGAGAGCTTCCAGGAGGAGGCACCGAAGCCAGCTCATTCCTGCCCTGGGGCCTGCGCACCTGCCGTTCCAGGGATGCTCTCCACCCACACCTCACCCACCTGCACCCCACCCCCGCATCCCCCGCTCTGCCTGCACCCTCCCTTCCCCAGACCCTCCTCTAGACTTAGTGTTTGAGCTCACGGCCCTCACCCTGGCCCAGCCCCACGCTCAGAAGCACCAGGCCAGACCCTGCCGTTCCTCCCACCTGGGGCCTCCGGTCCTCCCCTCCAACTCCGAAACCCCAGTGTGAGATTTGCTGTCTGCGCCCCACCCACAACCCCACCCCACCTCCCTGCCCCCAACCCAGACCCCAGCTGACCTCCTGGGTCCCCTTCCCCGTCTGCCCACCCTGGGCCTGAGGCGGCACCTCCAGGGGCAGCTCTGCCCGGCCCAGCAGCTGGGTACTGACACTGACCAAGCCAGGGGCATGCAGAGGCCGGGCTGAGGGCAGGAGCTGGCCAGGAGGGGACGGTTCTGGGCTGGCATTCAGCCAGAAGGGCAAGTGGGCTTGAGGGGTGAGGGCTCTGGAGGGGGCGAGTGGCAAGGTGACCACCGGTGCCCAGACCTCCGGCCCTGGCACCGCCCTGAGGGCAGAGATGGAGATCACCCCACCCTCCCACATGAGGCAAGGGCCACTGGGCTGGGGGCCTTCTCTGTGGCAGCAACGGACATGCTCGGGGCTGCTCCTGATGGTGTGATGGAGGCCGCTGTCCACACCGATTGGCCCACGGCCCCTCTAGCAGCATCTGGAAAGCCCCCAGACCCCTCACCTCCAGAAGCCCTGCTTCAGATTGGAGCTCATGGCTCTGTCCCCTCTAGGCCATCAGTGACCCAGGAACCATGTCTTTGCATCATCAGACCCAGGGAAGGCCGGGCTGCCTGACCTGGGAGCAGCTGCTGTGACCGCTGACCAGGGTCTGGCTCCCCCCACAGAAGGCCGCCATTGAGCAAGATCCGGGACGCACGGCCCCCGAGGCTCCCAGTGGGAAACCCCAGCCACATGGCCCGTCTGGAATGCTGCCTGCGGGCCTGCAGAAGGCTGGCCCGTCCTGCCTCCGGTCAGGGGCCAGAGGTCAGGAGCTGTAGCCCGGCGCCTGGAGGGGGGCCAGGGAGCGGCGGCCTCAGCGCCTGCGTTCCGCCACGCTGAGCCGGGCAGCGGGGTGAGGATCCCCCCCTACCTGTTCAGGTAGAAGGAGAAGACGTTCTTCTCCACCAACTTCTGCTTCATCAGGTTGTCGAAGACGGGCAGCACGTTGTCAACCGAGATCCGCGGGTAGGCCATGCCGAGGATGCCGTCGAACTTGGCCGCGATGAAGGTGATGCCCGGCTGCTTGACGGCCTCCCCAAAGGTCTGCTTCTCCACCTTGACGCCGACCACGGTCGTCGGGTGGCAGGGGACCTGAGGGCCGGGGTGGGGGGGGTCGGTGGGCCGCAGGGGACCCCAGAGCCCGTGCGTGTGCTCACGGCCACAGCAACACCCGCTCGGTTGCCGCCCACCCCTGCACACCCACGACCAGACACGGGCAGAGGGCCCAGGAGAAAGGGCTGGCGGCATTGGGTGGGACAGGGACACGGGGTCCTGATCAGGACGGCGACTGATCAGTCAGCACAGAGGGCTGGGGGCCGTGCTGGGCTCTGGCCTCCTGGCCCCTCCCCACCCCCCTGGCCCAGGCCTGCTCCTGCCCTTGGGCTCCTGGAACCCCATGACCCAACCCCATGACCCAACTCAGCAGACTTGAGGCGACGCCGCCCCTCCCTCACCCCGGGCCAGGCAGCTGACAGGCAGACAGGATGTGGGAAGAAACGGCTGCTTGGGGTTGACACCCTCTGACACCGGGAACAGGGGACCGCGGTAGGGGACATCCTGTTTGGACCCCCAGAGACCAGGAGGAGGAGACCCCAACAGAGCGGGTGGATATGGGGAAGGGCAGTGTCCCCGCAGGAGGGTCCCCAGACGCCACGGCCCACCCCGCCGTCCAGGCAAGGGACCAGCAGGTCCTTGTCTGGGCCTGGCGCACCCTGCGGTGCCCAGAAGGCCCCGCCCCCCTGGCGTCCTCCGCGGCGGCTCCTGGGACCTCTCGGCCCCTGCTGGCCCCAGCTCCCCAGCCAGCGGCAGGGACCCCGTCCTCAGGCGCCCAGCCGGCCCCTGCCCTCCCTGCCTGGCTGCCCTGCCCGGCTGCGGCCACAGGCCTGGGAGGAGGCCTCGGCCTCAACCAGTCCTGGTTCCACACCCGCGCCCGCCGGATGGCTCCACGCGGTCGAGACCCGCGCTGCCCCTCCCCCTCCGACGCTCAGCGGCCCTGCCCTGGGCTGGGGTCGGGGTCACGGCGGGGGGCCAGGGCCCAGGAGCGGCCTCACCGCGGACTCACCAGCACGGTGTCCTGGCTCAGGAACCCGGACAGGCTGCCCGAGCCGTAGTGGATGTCGAAGGACGTGCCGTTCTTCACGTACGTGCTGGACTTGCCGCTGTTGTACTTGTTGTGCAGCCCTGTGGGGGGGCCAGCCGTCAGCCGCCGCGGGCCCCCGCCCCACGGCCCGGCCGCCCCCCGCGGGGCCCCCACCAGCCTTGGCCTTGGCGCCCCGGCCTGGCTTGCTCCATCGTTGGCCACCCTGGGCCCACCCGCGTGAGAAGGCCCCTGGAAAGTGGGGGCCCTGGGAGGGCGGAGGGGCCAGGCCCACCTGCTGTGGCTGAGAGGTGGAGGTGGTGCGTCGCCCGAGAGAAGTCGAGGCCGGGCCTGCTGGCCCCGCACACGGGGCTCGACCCAAGATTGGGGGGCAGGCCCCGGCGCCCAGGGGAGCGAGTGTGCCCGAGGGAGCGTGTGCACGAGTGGGAGGTGGCAGGTGGGCCCCATGCCCACACCCTGGGGCCCCCCTCCCTGTGGCCGCACGAGGCAGGGCTGTGACTCACAGCAGGCGATGTCCAGCAGTTTGCAGCGGATCGAGGGGACCCACAGGTTGGCGGAGCCGGTGTCGAAGACGACCGTGAAGCACTGTGGGGGCGTCCCGATGCCGATCTCCCCGTAGTACTGGGCCTGGGCGGGGAGCGGGCTCCGTCAGGCCCCGTGTGTGCGGGGCAGCCCGCGTTCCCGCCGGTTATCTGGGAGTCGGACTTGGGAAGGCCCGAGCCAGGGGAGGCAGCCGGGGTCCACCCCTCCTGTTCCTTCCCAGCCCCTGATCCTTGTACACGTGGGCACCCTGGGTCCCCAGCCCCTGGAGGACCCCCCTGTCTCCCCATCCAGGGCCCCAGAAGGAGTTGGGAACCAAATCAGGGCTGGTCTCTGGGACCGCAGTTCCCACCCTGCCCTTGTCCCGGAGGGTCAAGCCTGGAGGACTTGAAGGTAGAGGCATGTGGATGGCCAAAGGGAGGAGGTACACCCTGGGAACCAAGAGGGCTGGCTCAGAGTCCTCACTGCCTAGACTCCCTGCCTTCACTGCTCTGGGCCTCAGTCTCCCCATCTGTACACAGGGGAGGGGGGCAGCCTGGGAAGCCCAGGGTACTGACCCAAGGCTCAGGCGAGCATGAAGGGGACACACGTCCCCCGGAGCTTGAAAGGGAAACCTCGTCTTTGAGGTTCTCGTAGGTCAGAGGACATGGGTGCTTGGATGGGAGACAGGAGCTTGAGGCTCCCTGGGCCCCGCTGGCCTGGGCGCCCCCTTCCCCTGGGAGGCAGCCCGAGGTCACCACGGGATTCCGGTCCCCATCCCTGCTGCCTCGTGACCAAGCCAAGGCGTCCAGACACAGGGCCGGGGGATGACTCAGCGAATCCCCGCGTGCGTGTGTGTGTGTGTGTGCCCGTGTCGGGGGATCAGGAACCCGTCAGTCAGCACCCCCTCCCCCCAGCCCAGTCACATGCCCGTGAGGCCACAGCTTCCTGGCATTGCTGGGGCTCTGGCCAGAGAGGACAAAGGCGACAGCCACCTGTCCCAACCACAGGTGGGCCAGAGGCTGGATGGCGACAAGGAGCGAGGTCCCCAGGACTCGGGGCCGGAGACGCAGCAGGATGCCCACTGGGCAGCCCCGGAGCGCCAGGCCGGGGCCAGGACCGGCTGACCCGGCTCGGGTGCCATGGGGCCTGCAAATGCCCCAGCTCTGAGCTGGTCTGCCCCTCAGAGCAGGGCTGGCTGCTGGCCAAGGGAGAAGAAGGTAAGGAGGTCGTGAGTGGCGCCAGGCCTCCCGGCAGGACAGGCACAAGCACAGAGGCCCCAGAACAGGTAGTTACACCTGGGCGGGCCGACCCCGATGACCCACAGGACCCCACAGCCTCTTGGGCCCGATCCAGGCTCCTCTGTGCCCCGCTGACGGCCCTGGGCCCCACTGGCGATGTGCAGAGGGTGCCCTGTCCCGCAGCCCCACAGACCGGCCTCGAGAACAAGGTGGCTTCGGGGGCCCGGGCGGCTCGGGCGGTTGAGCGTCTGACTTCGGCTCAGGTCACGATCTCGTGGTTCATGGGTTCGAGCCCCGCGTCAGGCTCTGTGCTGACAGCTCAGGGCCTGGAGCTGCTTTGGATTCTCTCTCTGCCCCTCCCCTGCTTGTGTGCTGTGTCTCTCTCTCTCTCAAAAATAAATAAAAACATTTTAAAAACTCAAAAAAAAGAAAAAGAACAAGGGGGTTGGTAGGTCCGTGGAGGCCGGCAGGACACAGGGGGAGAGGCCGGGGGGCGCTGAGGGCCCTCTCACCCCCACACGAGCAAGAGCAGCAGGGGAGCCGTGCGGACCCCCCAGGAGGACACGTGGGAGTCTTCCACCTGGCAGGGGTGGCAGGAAGGGCTTGAGCAGGGGAGGGTGTGGGTGAGCAGACGCTCCGCCCCCCACCGGGCAGGGGCAGTCAGCAAAACCGCTGCTTGCTACAGAGTATTTCGTGCTGGCTTATCAGTTCCTGTCAAATCAGTGTTTGCGGCCACCCCGCCCCTCCCCCCAAGCAGAGACCCCCATACTCACGTCCAGGTAGTTCTTAAGCACCTCGGGAACGGGTCCCCCCGTCACAGCGGGCACCCCCTGCGAGTACTTTGAGATGGGGCCCTTGGCAATCAGATCCTCCACGGGGCCTCCCAACTCCGACATGGTCCGGCGGACAGACGTGAACTTGTGCAGCGGGATCCTGTCAAGAGGAGGGGGCTCGTCAGGACTCGCCCCCCGCCCCGGACCGCTCTGCACCTTCGGCTGCCAGGGCTCCGCGAGCACCCGCCCCCATCCCCGTCCCCCCTTTGGTCTGCTCTGGTCTCTTCAGGGACAGTGGCCCAGGGGGGTCTGTTAGGGATCGGTGTCACAGGTGACCCGTCCACCGGCCCTCTGATCTGCTGCTCCCCACAGACCCCATGCAGAGACGGTCCCCACTCCCCGTGTGGCCTCTGGTTGGCTGTCTCCTGGCCATTAGATGGGAATCCAGGCTGCCACCTCTAAGAAGCCCTCCTTGGCCATCCCTCGTGTGGGGGCCCCACCACGGCACCCCCAGAAGGGCAAGCACTGCACTGGAATGCTGGGGGTCCTGCTCCCGGTCCGCCTTCCTCAGAGATGCCCCAGGGCTCCCCCGCAGCAAGCCCGGCCTCCTGGCCCCAGCAGCCTCCCCGGGGCAGAAAGAGCTGGGGGTTGAGGTCAAGTGTCCCTGTTCCACCCTGCAGGAGGTCCATCCCGGCCTGGACCCTCGGCTCCTTTGATGGGGCAGAGGTGGCGCAGGAAAGCAGACCTGAGCAAACTCACACACCTGGATGAGAGGGCCTTCCAGCCCAGGGGATCTGGGAGTTCAAGGTCATGGCTGGCCCTTCCCAGCAAGCCAAGGGCGTGCTTCAGGAAGAGGGGACTCTTACCTAAGGCCTGGTAGGCTGAAAAAGCCCAAGGTTCTTACCTGGGCGGGAGGGGGGGGGGCGGGGCACGCCCTCCAGTAACCCAGCAAAAAGGCGCCAGGCAGTCCCAGAGGACCAGGAGGAGGTGTGAGGGGCTAGTTCAGGCCAGCCCCACGCAGCCCAGGTTCAGTCCCCCAAAGCCACACGTCCCTACAGAGGAGGCCTGTGGGTGGTGTCCGGGCAGGCTCTGTTTGGGGCTACACACCCCCAGGCCACAGCCCACGGTGCAGCCCTTTGGCAAGACTGAGCCCCACTAGGCACCCAGCCAGCTCCCACGGCCCGGTGACCTCACCCACCTGCCCACGGGCAGAAGGCCCACAGCTGAGTAGGAAGGATGCCTTCCCAGGCCCCAGGGGCAAGGACGGGTGCAGAAGCAGAGGGGCTGGCCCACCGCACTCCTCCCCAAGCCAGGGGCTCCAGCTGCCTCAAAAGAGTTGGGGTGGGGGTAAAGGCGTCATCCTCAGCCTGGGGGGGGGGCAGGTCCCTAGAGACCCGAGGAAGGCGTGGTCCTCGCTAGGGCAGAGGGTGCAGGTGGAGAGCCCTGAACCCGGTGCCAGCTTGTGCCACTCCCGCCGACCCTCTCCTTAGAGGTCTCCCTCCCAGCGTCCAGGTCTCCTGGGTAAGAGCCCAAGGCCCACACCAAACGTGACCACGCCCAGTTCACAGCTCGCAACGGGGGGGGGGGGGGAGACAACGGGAAGCGGGGAAATGACTTGCCCAGGTACACCCGCGTCTCCTGACTTCCACACAGGTGGGCCCTGAATACAGGTACCGCGGCCCCACCTGTCCTGGGGAGGCTCGGTCGCCTTGGGTCTCCGCCATCCCTCCCTCCTGCCGCCCCTGTCCTCCCCAAGGCAGACTCCACGGCGGTAGAGAAGGGTCGCCGGGTTGGCGGGGGACCCTGGGTGAGGCCCTGCAGGGGGCCGCGGGGGCGGCACGGCCGCATTTCAGAGCGCGGGGCGTACGGAGGGCACCGGGGCCGCGGGGGGCGCGGGAGGGTGCACCGGGGAGGGGTGCAAGGGGGTGGAGGGGTGCACGGAGGGGGAGTGGTGCACGGAGCGGTCGCGGGGCGCACGGGGTCGCAGGGCCTCACCTGACGAGCGCGGCGGCGGGCGCGGCCAGTAGGCCGAGAACGAGCAGCAGCATGCTGGGGGGCTGCATGGTGGCGGCGGCCGGGTCGGACCGGAGCGCCGGCAGGTCGAGCGCTTATAGCCTGGATGACGGCGCACTTGGCAAAGTCAGCTGACCGGACTGTTTGCGCCCGGACCGGTCACGCGGGTCTCCGCCTGCGTGCGCGGGGCGGGGTCTGGGCGGGGCGATCCCGGCAAGCCCCCGCCGGACCCGCGCACGGCGCTCGGGGACGCGCACGCCGGCCGGCTAGCTCCTGGGGACGCGCGCGCGGGGAGGGGCGGGCGGCGGCGTGCACCAGCGGCGGGGACGGAACGTTGGGACTCTGGGCGCGGGCAGCCGTGGAGCCTCCGGAGCCCGGGGCTCCGTCGCCGCCGTAGACACGCGGGCTGTGCACCCCGAAGCCTCGCAGGCCTTCCCAGGCCCCCGCTCCACCTTCCCGCCCCGCATTGCACCTGCTGCACCCCTTCACCCCCCCCCCCGCCTCCATTCGCCCAGGCTTCGAAGGCTCACACTCTTCTTTTAACCCAGGGGGTCGTCCAGACTTCATCGTCTCCAAGTGTCCCCAGGCCCAGAGCGGCACCAGCCTGACCCTTCCTGGGCCACCCTGGATTCTCCTTCCTCTGGGGGCCCACTGACCCTTTCCGGGCCCCGTCTCAAAGGAGGCGTCCGGGGGGGGGATCAGAGAAGGAGCCGGGCCTCCAGTCTGTAGCCGATCAGGTGGCTTTCACCAGCCTCGGAGGGCTGAGGGAGTGAGTCCCTCGCGGGGGCCAGCGCTGTCCTGCCGGGGCCACATGACCCCCTGGCTTCCAGGACCTCACCAAGTCACCCAGTGATGCCCAGCTTGCTGTGGGAGGGGAGGGCCACATCCGCTCCTCCGCCCCCACCCCCGGCCAGAAGGAGCAGCAGGGGTGAGGGAGGAAAGGAGTTTGGATGGGTCATTTCAGAGAGGGTCCACGTCATGAAGGAAAGAAACCAGGGGAATGTGCTAGAGTCACCATCGTTGAGAGCAGGCCTCTCTGGGAAGAGGACCTGTGAGCAGGGCCGGGACGATGAGGAGCTTTCACAGAGGGACTCCGTCAGGGCGCTTCCTCCTGCGGGGTCCTGCCAGCCGCCCCACTCGCGGGGCCAGACAGGCTCTGGGGCCCCCGGCAGGCAGGCGTGGCATTCCCGTCCTTACTGTGACCCCCGAATAAATCAGGACCCTGACCCCAGCCAGTGCCCTCCCAGGCTGGTCAACCTGATGGCTGCAGATGCATGGCCGCCGCCCTGCCCCACACCTGGCCACTCCACACAGGTGACCTGGGCTCATCATCCATCTGGTTGGTTCTAGAGATGAGGACTGAAGCCGGGAGCAGGCAGGCCAGTGTCCCTGCCTTCCTGCCTTCAGACTCTGACCCCGGCGTGCGGGTCCAGGCCGTGCTCCATGCAGGCCCCACTGGGCATTGTCACCTCCCTCTGCCCCCCCCCCCCCCAGCAGGCCGCTGTCTCAGCTGGGCTCTGGGCTGGACGCCACCATCCCTTGAAGGCGGTCCCAGCCGGTGTCCCCTGTGTCCCAATGACCGCTAGTGGACATGACCATGTGTGTCCCATGATGCTCAGACACGGAGGTGTGAGGTAGCACAGCTTTGCAGGGTCGCATCTGCTTCTTCCACAGAGGCGTTTACAAGGCCAGTGAGGCCAGCCGAGGGTGTGGACAGGGGAGGCAGTGTGGACGGTCAGAGAGGTCAGAGGCGGGACACAGCAGCCCGTCGTGTCTGGCCGGGGCAGGCGCTAGCCAGCCCGAGGCCCTTGGCTTTCTTCCGAGGACAGTGGGGAGCCCCCGGTGGCCCTGGGCGGAGAGACCCCGTGTCGGTCCATTCCCCACGCAGCGAGGCCATTTTCTCCATGTTGTTCCCACGACCCCCCAGCACCCAGGGCAGACCTGGCACGTGGTGGGTGCTGGACAGTGATGTGCAGGAGGGACACCTGGGCCCTAGATCCCGGCCTGTGCCCTGAGTGCTGACTGGCTCCTGGCTGGCCTCAGTTTACTCCTCCCCCACAACGCTCTCACAGTGCCCTGACTCCCTATGTCCCCAACATCCTGGGGGGGGGGCGCGTGGAAAGGGAGCAGAAGAGGCTGCCCTGGGCCCCCAGAAGCCAGTGTGGGGCTCCATCCCCGGAGGGCCGTGCCACCGTGTGGGCTGGGATTTGGGCCGGGCTGGGATCCGCGGCCGGCACCAGGCAGAGCCATGTCCCCCACCTCACACAGCTGCCCTGGCCCGGGGCCCTGTGCTCCCTAAAACCCTGCGGCCTCGGTCAGGTGCAAGGGTCCCAAAGAGGGCCCTTTCCCTGCTTCCTGCCCCTGCCAAAGGCCAGGGAGTGGTTCTCCCCTGCTGGGCCAAAGGCAGTGGGCCCCGCAGAGAACCACAGGGCCTAGAGGCATTTGGGTGCCCACTGACTGGGGGCCCCAAAGCAACCCTGGTGGGAACAGGGCTCCCAAGTTGGTTCAGCTGGGGAGGCGCTGTCCCAGAAACCTGAACCCGGTGAAGCATCCAGGGCACGGTTCTGGGGTTTCTGGCTCCCAGCGGATGGGCCAGGGTCTGGGCCCGTCCAGCCCGACCCTGGACTCAGGCAGGGGGAACCAAGGCCCGGTGGGGTGGGGAGGCCTGAGTGAGTCAGAGGATGAGAGTGGGTTGGAAGCCACTTCCTTTCTTTTTTTTAACCTAAAAATTGGTTTTTTAAATGTTTGTCTTAGAGAGAGGGACAGAACACACAAGCGTGAGCAGGGAAGGGGCAGAGGGAGACGGAGACAGAGAGAGAACCCCAAGCAGGCTCCAGCTGTCGGCGCAGAGCCCAACGCGGGGCTCTCACCCACCAACTGTGAGACCGTGGCCTGAGCTGGTGTCAGACTCTCAGCCGCCTGAGCCCCCTGGGCACCCCTGAAGCCACTTCCCTTGACCTCATCTCCCATGCCTCACGGGCCAGCCCCTCTGGGACCTTGTGCATTTGTCTAACTGCCCCCCACCCCAGGAATCCAGCACCTGCCACAGGCCAGGCATTGCTCTGGGTGCTGAGGGATGTAGGTGACAGCACGGGGGACGCGGGGCACAGGGAGGACACAGCAGGAACGAGGAGGAGCGTGTTGCGAAGGGAGGAGCTCCCGGGAGCAGACTAAGGAGGCGATGGGTCAGTGGGATCCCGGGGTCAGAGAGGGGCCGCCCTGCTGGGCCACTCTGATGGGCGGCTGCTGGGAGGACCTTGGTTTGTCTCTGAGGGGGGCTGGGCTGCAGGGCCCTGTGCAGGTGCAGAGGGGTCCCTGACCAGCATCACCCTGCTGCCGTTCTGAGAAGGGGGAGGGGCAGGGCTGCCAGGGGACCGGCTGGGAGGCCACAGGGCCCCAGCCTGGGCGGTGCCTGGCTGGGCAGTGACTGAGGACACCATGAGAATCAGTCAGATTCGGGATGCGCTTCTGAGGCAAGGCCGGTAGGAATGCCTGATGGACCAGACAGACGGTGTGTGATGGAGGGATCAATACGGAGTTAGGGTCTGAGCAGCGTCCAGGGGGAGGCACATTATCGGCCGAGACAGGAAGGGGTGCAGGAGGAGGCATCTGGGAGGAAGGCCAGGAGCTCGGGTTTGGAGGCGTCAGGTTGAGCTCGTGCCCGTTGGATGAGCAGGGAGTGGTGGAGGGCAGCAGGTGCCGGAGCTGGGGGCTGGGGTTGGAGGCAGCCCAAGCGGAGCGTAGACAGAGACTGTGAGGGCCCCTGGGGCCCCTCAACTCTGAGAGGTGACGGCATCGAGAGGGAACGACAGCGAAGGAGACTGGGCAGGAGCCGCTGGGGCCAGGAGAGACCGAGAGGAGAGCCTGGCAGCCAGGCAGAGGCCAGCTGGAGGAGGTGGTGGCCGGCCGTGTTCATCCGGCCATGGACCAGGAGGGGGTTGGGACTGCACGCCGACCACTGGATTTAGCAATCTGACCTCAAGGAGAGCAGTTTCAGGGAGGGGCTGGAGTGTGGCTCTAAAGATCCAGTGATGAAGACAGTGCGGTATTGACACAGAGGAGACAAGTAGATGGCGGGGACAGGAGGGTCCCACACGCTGAGGACAAGCTTCTCTGCAGAAGGGCAGGCGGATGGGAAGGGATCGATCCCTCCCTCACACTACGCACAGCCGTCAGTTCCCCGTGGGTTAGAGGCATAAACAGTCAACGGGAAATCCTTCAGGGGGAAGAAGGCGGAGACGAACATCTTCACGATCTTGGAATCGTGAATGTCACCAACCAAGATTCGTTGTTTAAGTAGGAAACACACAAAAAAGAGACATTGTCAAGATAAGACAACCTACAGATGGAAGAATGTTTTTGTAAAATACACCTCTGGTAAAGAGTGATGTCCAGAATAGTGAGCAACTCCTTTTCTTAATGTTTATTTTTGGGAGAGAGAAAGAGAGAGGGCGGGAGGGGCAGAGAAAGGTGAGGGGACAGAGGATCCAAGGCGGGCTCTGTGCTCACCGCTCTGAGCAAGACGCAGGGCTCGAACCACGAGATCAGGACCCGAGCTGAAGTGGTTATGCCCAGATCACAATATCCCCGAAGACCAGAGACCCCCAGAGAGACCAAGTCACGCATGCAAAAGTAAAGGGCGTTTTATTACGGGCTTAAGCTCGGTCTCTCAGATTTCCCCAGCTCAGGGGATCTGTGCTGAGAGCCCCGAACGAGGGCTGAGCGGGGTTTTTAAGGGGCTTGGGAAGGGGGGGTTACAGGAAATTGTGACACAGGTACAGTGATCCAATCATTATCATATAACAGTATTGGCAACCACTTTAACCATACACATTGTTTAGAGCGTTCGTTACTTTTGGCGGGACCCAATCACAATATTTAGTGTTTCTTTGAAAATAACCAATTACAGGGTGGGCCAAGGACCCCCACGTGGGGTGAGTAACTGGCTAATCTAGTATTAAACAACAGGTGACTATCTATGGTCTCCATCTACAGGCCTGCCCGTAGGAAGGTTAAGGGTGTCAGCTGGCCGCTTCTGATTGGGTGTCACCAGGGTGGTCTCTCCCGCCTTGGCCAATGTGTAACTAACTGCCTGATGGTTTCGGGGAAACTGAAACCCAGACCTTTAAGGTCAGAGGGGAAACTTGTCCTTTCAAAGTCGGACGCTTAACCGACTGAGCCACACAGGCGCCCCAGAACTCTGAAAACTCAACGATAGAAAATGAAGAATCCATTAAAAAACAGGCAAAGGGGCCTCACCAAAAAAGAAAAGACACATGAAAAGATGCTCACGTCAGGTAGGAAAGGCACCTGGAGACAGCGAGACCCCACTCCACACGTGTCCGACGGCCAAACCGCAGCCCCGACAGCACACAACGCTGGGGAGGTCGTGGGGCCACGGGGAGCGCCGGCCACCGCTGGCAGGAGGGCGGCTGCTCGGGGACACACAGAACTCGCACTGACGTCTGATCCGGCCATCGTGCCCGTGGTATTGATTTACCCAAAGGAACCGAAGACTCAGGTCCACACGAAAACCTGCACGTGAATTTTTGTAGAAGCCGTGTTCCTAATGCCAAAACTTGGAAGCAACGAAGACATCCAAGCAGGGGGGGTGGGGGGGTGGGTAAACTGTGGTCCATTCAGCGTGGACACAGAAGGAGGAAGCGTAAATGCACCTTACTCAGCGCAAGGGGCCAGTCGGGTGCTGCAGACTGTGTGATCCCAACGCCATGTCCTGGAAAAGACAAAAGCAAGACAATAAGAAGTCGTCCTGGCTGGTGGCGTCACTTCAGGTCCCGTCCAACCGCAACGCGCCCAGCCACCAAGTCGGGGATGAGGACATGCGTGGCAGCGCCGTGGACCACGCCCCAAAGCCTTGTCCCCAGGACTGTAGAAGGGATGAAGGTCCCCAGGACTGTAGAAGGGATGAAGGTCCCCAGGACTGTAGAAGGGATGAAGGTCCCCAGGACTGTAGAAGGGATGAAGGCCTGTGGCAAGTTCACACGACGGGGGGCTCACATCCTTGAGAATGAGGGAATCACCATCAGGCGCACAGGGAGGGGCCCCTCAGACCCCGCTGCAGCCACAGCCCTTCTCCCCTCCTGCCCCACCCCTCCGTTAAAGGAGGAGGGTGGGGGCTCAAAGCGGGCTCTCCTTTGCCTGGGTCTTCCTGGGAGGCCCCCAGTGCCGCGGCCCCCCCCACCAGACCTCTGCGCTTGCGGCTCCCCTGACGCCCCAGACAGGCCCTTAGCTCAGCCCTAGAGCTGAGGGGGGCTCGCCAGAGGGCAGAACCCCAGGGAGGGGGGAGGCAGGAAGTGGTTTTCATCGGGCCCTCCCACGGGGTGCAAGTGAGCCACTGAGGTGCTGAGTCATACCTTCTCCGCCCGCCTCCCTGCCCCGCCCTCCTCTGGGCCTGAGTCAGCCCACACTCAGCCCTCAGAGCCCCCCACCCTGGCCCTTAGGAGGAAGGTGAGGGTGCAGTGCCCTGGGGCTCCGGCCACAGGCCCAGGTGATTCGTGCTGGTAGGGCTGTGTGGGAGGCCAAGTAAGGGAATTTGCTTCAGGTCGGCTGACCTTGGACAGCCTGTGGGGGAGGGTGGGAGTGGCTGACACAGGGTGGGGGAGGCGGTGCCCGGGCACAGGTGGAAGGAGGGGTGGGGGTGCCGGGCACAG
>PISW01013306.1:0-27053 GCA_004023785.1 Mungos mungo
CTCTGATCCCCCTTTCCCCATCCCCCCATCCTCCAATCTCTGATGGATATCCAGAGGCTCTTCCACCAGAGCGTCCTCAGCCCCTCTTTCTTCCATCAACGTGCTTGCTCTCCTCCTTCCCCCACCCCCCAGGCCGTCTAGGTGCACCTCTCCACAGGCCTCCGCTGGGAGGGGGGGGGAGGGGGAGGCCCTCCCTCTGCCTGCACACCCTCTCCTCCAGCTGCTCGCTCATGCCCTCCCTGGATGGGAGCCTCCGTGTTCAGAAGGAGGCCACACTAAGGTGTGCACCTGCACAGCACGTGCCCGCGGCTCACACTGATGAACAACCCGTGGACCCCCTTGAGAGCAGGCCCCTCTTTGGCAGGTCAGAACCGGGACAGCACCCTGACACCTCCTCCCCCACACCCTGTAAGACCCTACCCCCCTTGGGTCAAACTGGACCCTAAAATACCAACCATTGTTTTACTTTCGAACCCTGGTAAATTATTAAAGGTTGAGCAACTGCACTCTGTAAAGCCCTAAGATGTAAGGATTGATTGTAACCTAATGGCTAAACTTGTTTTTCAAGACTCTGTGTTAAGCAACTTCTTTGCCTCCCCCCTCTAACTATGATTGGTCATTTCAAACCCCTCTTGAGACAAAGAACTCTAAAATTGATAGGTTCCTGCCAAAAGTAACATTTGTGTGTCGAAATATGATTGACCACTATAGAATGCTGTAAACTGATTGGTTAACTAAATGATGACGTATTTAGTCTGCCAAAACCCTTAAAAACCCTGAGCTCCTGCTCAGCGGGGCTCTCTCCTGAGGACTTGCCAACACTCGGGAGGGGCCGTTCGGCCGAACTATAATAAATTTCACTCTCGGTGACTCGCCTTAGGAGGGAAAGGTCTAACAACCCCTCCTACCCGAGTCCTGGCCAGGATCTCTCCTCTCTTTGGAAACATCTCTCCAGGGTGTCCCCTCCTCCACATTTCTATCTTCACCACTCACGCACCTTCTGCTGCATCTCCTGAAATCGTTTCTTAGGATAGAGATCGCAGAGGTCGATGGGGCCTACTGGCTGATGTCCAGCCGGACCGGGGTCGTCCTGCTGACCGCCTCCCACCCTGTCCTGGCTTGCTCTGTGCCTCAGCGCAGCCAGCAGGCCTTCAGTTCCTCCCACGTGCAACGCTTCTTCTCACCCGATGTCTTTGCACCAAGTTCCTGCCCGGAAAGCTCTAGGCCCGCTCCTCACCCTCTTCTGATGCTGAGTTATTGCTTTTCAGATCTCAGCTCAAAGGTCACCTTCTCGAGGGGTCTTCCCAGACCCCCGGACCGTGTGAGCAAAGGCAGACAGGCCAGCCCTCCGGAGCTCCAGCTTTGTCCCCCTCCCTCCCTGCACACATCAGCTGGTGATTACCAGGGGCGCCCCTCTCTGCCCCAGCCCTCCCTCTCCAGTCCCCTGCCCTGCTGAGCTGCAGTGAGCGACCCGGGGAGAGGGGGCTGTCTGGGAAGTGGACTCCTCCTGCTCAGCGGGGCCCCAGAATAGTTTGAGGCCACACAGAAAAATTATTCTTGCCACAAGTAAGGGGCTGCTGATTAAGTTAAGATATGAAATTGCCCAAATAGTGGCTAGAGGCCTGAATAGGAGGGCAGCTGGGGGTGGCGGGAGGACAGATGTAAAAAGAAAAATGGTTTACGACCCACTGCACCGGGTCTCTCTTGGCGTTTTCCAGACGTCCAGCCTCCTGTAAACCTTGAGCTGTTGTTCCCTTTATCTGCATCTTGAAATTTTCAAATGCTAATCTCCTTCCAGACTAAGGAGAGGAACTGTTTTTGTTTTTGTTTTCTACTTTATGTTTTTAAGTTTATTTATTTATTGAGAGCGAGAATGTGGGAAAGGGGCAGAGAGAGAGAGAGAATCCCAAGCAGGTTCCACACTGTAAGTGGGTTTAATTTTAATAGTTAAAAAAAGGCCTGCGGTTTAATTCCTGCAGCATATGTATACATAGTTTTAAATTTTACTCAAAGCCCTAGGAGGCTTTGTCGTTACTGTGAGCTCCGCGGAGGAAAATTCCACTCCTCTACGCCCTCCTGGACCTGCAATCCTGGAAGGCCCGTGTCACAACCAATCACGGGGATCCAGCTCAACCTGTAGCCCTCCATGTGACCCAGCCAACCTCATCCTGTCACAGCCTTAAAAATGCCCTTATTTGGAACTCTGCCCTCATGGACCCAAACCCTGAACCCATTACCCATAAAAGCCTCACCCTCCCTCACCAGGGTGCGACTTCCCTGGCCCATCCGGTCCTGACCAGGGAACTTTGCCCGAAAGCGCTTCTAATAAAGGCCTTTTACATTTATTTATGACCTCAGTTTTCTGTACTGTCTCTGCGATTTCCCTGACTCCGTGCCCAGAGTCCCGGAACCTTGCCCAGGAGCTTATATCCCACAATAAAAGCCTCTACTACTTTACAATCATCTAGCCTCAGTACTTTATCATTCTCTCTCTCTCTCTAGGTATTGTAACTTTTTACTCCGCCGATTTTAACTTTACAGTTACTATCCAGGGCCTGTATCAGGGTTTTCTTGTCCTTTTGTCATAGACTTTACACTTGTTAGAGGACCCAGGTTTATGGAGGGGATCTCCTTTGCAGAGTTCCACCTCCTACTGTCCCAAGGCCAAGTCTCCTGTCTCTACACTGGGGCCTTGCAAAGCCAGCCTCTAGCACTGAGGCGCAAACAGGACTCCCCTCCCCCACCTCAAGGGCCACCGTCATTCACTCTTACTATGCCAGAGCCCAAGCTTCTCCTTACCATCAGATTTGAGTTTGACTGTGTTGTTTATCATCTTTAGGTTAAATTTCTAAGTCTTTGGACTACGTGTTGGGATGGGTGGGTGGTCCCTGTTACCTTACTCCATTCTGTTGCCAGAAATGGTTCACTACAACGTTCGATATTGTTCTGAGCGCCTTGGTTGGAGAAGAGCATTTACAATGCTATCCTGTCCCGAAGGAGTCATTCCAAATGGGGCAGGGGCTGAGAGCATCAAAACGAAGAATGGTTGAAGGTCCGTCCCTCAGAAACGGGCATTCCCTCACTTCTCGATGGCTTGGGCAGGTGGCATTGGTCCCTGTGTGTGAAAGTTACCAGAATACAAAATGTAGCTCAACACGAGAGTGAGGCAATTTTATATCTATTAGTTACTGCGTAAAAGATGGTCGCGCGTGCATGTGTGTGTGTGTGTGTGTGTGTGTGTGACCTCTGCCAATCGTGATGCCCATGCTGGACCCCGAGTACCCTCCACCAAGTATGCTGAGAAAGAAATTACTATATGAGGCGGGGTCTTTCAACTCTAAGGCTCTTTGGTTTTGTGATAAAATTCTAACCATGTGGACTCTGCTTTCATGGTCTGTGGCTCAAGTAGCCAGGAACTCTAAGCATATGAACCACAGTAAAATGGAACAATGGTCACAGATCAACCAAATGGCGGAGGAAAACGTCTTAATGGCTGCTTTCTCACGTCCTCCAGTTTCCACTCTGAGGAGCGGAGGTATCCCTCACTCTTCTGTGCTAGGTCCAAAACCCCGTGGCTCACAATTTACTTTGAAGAGTAAATATTTTGTAACAAACTCACAGTTACACTTGCCAAGGTTTCTGTCTAACCGGATCCAGGAGATGTTTCATTCTTCTTGTCCCCCTGCCCTGTCTCTTCCCCTCCCCTCCTTGCTGACTGCCCGCCTCCATGTCACAGCCAGCCAGACACCTGCTTCCTTCCCTTTCCCACTTGCTTCTTCCTCCTCCTCTTCCCTCATCCCTCCCCCTCTTCCCTCATCCTTCCCCTCTGCTCCCACCCTCTGCCCAGATGGAAATGCACCTGTGGTATTCCAGGGACTGTAAATTCTGCCCCTCCCCCCAGGATGGGGGGGCATAAAATGGGGTTTATTAAGACGAAATGGGGCCTACACCACGACTACTCTGACAGAGCTCTGGTCCTTGACCCTTTGGTTGGTTTCTCTTTTGCCCACAGCCAACACCCATGGCAGGAGAAGACATGTCAACCAAAGTTCACAGCCGCCAGCGAAACAGGCTTGAGGAAGTGGGAGTGCAGCTGGGCGGCCGAGGGCTCTCCCGCGAGTGTCTGCTGACCACAGGAGGCCTTCGACATTCCGTTTTCTCCTTGGATTCTCACAGCAGCCTGACCACCCAGATTCACACACAGGTGAGGAAGCCAGGGCGCGGGGATGCGCCCCAGCTGCTGAGGCTGCGCGGCCCTGAGTGTGAAAGGCCAGATTTCCATGCAAAATACAGCACAATAGGGCGCGAGTAATTTTTAGAATGCTGATCGTGTGCTAAAACCTCCACGTCTGGGGTATGTTGGGCTGAACAGACTGCAGCGAATTGTACCTGGTTCTCTCCACCCCCTGTGACATGACTGCCCGGTGCTTTTCAGTCACCGATGTGGCTTCCATTCCATTGTTCCTAGACGTGCTGTTCCGGGCTGATTTACACTCTTGGGGTTAGGCCTGGGGTGCACAGCCTCGCTCAAGCCCCAGGCCTGACCCAGGGGACCGCTTGCTTCCTCGTGTGCGGCCGTCTGTCCTGCGGCTGACCTTCAGGCACCGCAGACCCTGCCACACTCCAAGCAGAGCCAGGCTTCCACGACACGGTCGTGGGCGACGGCGGGCGCGCGGTGACGTCCCCCTCCCCACGCTCTCCTGCCCGCGCTCAGTCCCCCTGCGGCTCTCCGAGAAGCGGGGGAGGGGGGAGGGGAAAGACGCTGGAAACATTTGCTCATTTGCCACTTATTACAGATGCCTTGTTCCTCCACCGTAGCTTTTCTTTTTTTAGTTTCTTATTAAAAATATATTTAAAAACCCGGGCGCCTGGGTGGCTCAACCGGTTAAGCATCGGATTTGGGCTCAGGTCATGATCTCCGGGTTTGTGAGTTCGAGCCCAGCATCAGGCTCTGTGCAGTCACTCCAGAGCCCACTTCAGACCCCCTGTCCTCCTCTCTCTGCCCCGCTTTCTCTCTGTCTCTCAAACAAATCAACGTTCATGAAAATCTTTAAAATATGTGTGTTAAAATAGCTGTGTGGATTCAGTGTTTATACATGTGCAGATAAAACTATTGGAGGGGAACTCTCTAAAATGTCCACAGGGTTTTCTCAGAATAAAGATAGAAACAGGTAACTTCTGTCTTGCTTCAGGTTTATGAGTCTTCGGAAATGTGTACAATGAATGTGTGTTGCTTTCCTAATACAACACGGGAGGGAGGAAAACTTCATTTCTAGTCAAACAGCCTCCGAAAGCGCAGGCAGCAAAGTCTGTGTCCTGTGCCCCTGAAGAGAAGGGAGAGGGGGTTTTCTTTCTAACCCAAGAGCATGATCCAAAAAGCCACGGGCCGATTCTCTAGAAGCCTCTGTGGGAAGAGGAGGTGGCCCAGGAGCGTTGGGGCAGCAACAGATAATCGATGGAGGACGTGGGGAGGGTCCCCAGTGAGGCTTGCCTGGAGCAAGGACCACATGAGGTCACAGAGCCCAGCTGTGTCCCTTCCTCTTGAAGCACCAGCCACCCCACTGTAGACACATACATGACCAGACAGACCAAAGAAATGGGGCATGTGAGGAAGAGCAGAGTCCCCACAGACACCTAAGGACCCACATGGTTCCTGCTCTGCCCCCACACGCCTCCCTTGCCTTGATGACTCTCTGGGCAGTCGGGCTGCTTGTGAGCCTATGGCCACGGGGTGTATCTGATGAAGCGAGGTCCGAGGTCCACAGCAGGCGGAAGGGAGGCGGGAGACGGCAGTGTCAGCGGTCACCACTCACCAGGTGCGCCCTCCGTGTCCACGGCCCCATCCAACAGCCCTTCCCGACGGATGAGGAGCTAAGGGACACACCAGACATGGCGGTCACTCTACTCCAGCCCCAGAGCTCAGCCAAGAGAGCGTGAGGCAAAGAGCAATGGTAAAAGACCCCATTCTCCCATCTGCTCTGTCTCTTAGAGCAGGGAGACTCGGGACATGTCACTTGTTTCAGCTGTGGTCACCCGGATCCAAAGCAGGAGGGCCAGGAACACCTTCTGAAGAGGCAACCTTGCACAGTCTAGGAATGCTCCCTAGTACCGGACCAGGTGCAGTGGACTTCTGAGGTCCCGTTGACCTCTCCCGCAGCCCTGTCCTCTGGACTCCCCTACGACATGAAAATTCCCCCTCAGTACTCATTTTGATCAGGAGGAGGGAGGCCTGGCTTAGGGCAGTCACTGTGCTGACCTACAGCTCTCTGCAGACACGCACGCCCCTCCCTCCCCCAGCAAGCCTTGCTCAGGACTATCCTAATTATGCTCTTGAACCTCACCAGAGTTCTGCTGCAGGTCTGAAATGCCCATGTGGGCCACGCAAATTCCCAAAGGGTCTAGAAGAACCCTTGCGTCTGGAAGAAGAGAGGATAAAATGAATCTATTTGCAACAGGACGAATTTAGGTTAGACTTTGTAAGGGTTCTCTGCAAATAAAACTCGACAAGCAGCACCTCCCCTTTTAGGTAAACGGTTCCTCCTTCCACTACCCAGTTTCTTTTCCCAACAGTGTTGTTCGTGGCGAGGGTTCCTGTGCAGCCTCCGGGAGTTCCCACCGTGAGGGGGAGCAAGACTCACTCACACTTACAGGAAGAGCGAGGGGGACGTTAGCATCTATCAGCCCAAGCCTTTCATTCCAGTGGAAATGAAATGCATCTAGGGTAACTATTCGTGAGAAAGAATCTGAATCCCAGAGCGGTTTTTTTTTTAATTTTTTAATTCTTTTTGTAAATGTTTTATTTTTGAGGGAAAGAGCGAGTGAGCAGGGGAGGGGCAGAGAGAGAGGGAGACAGAGAATCTGAAGCAGACTCCACATTGTCAGTGCAGAGCCCAAGGTGGGGTTCAAACTCAGGAAGAGTGAGATCATGACCTGAGCCGAAGTTGGAAGCTTCACCACCGACTGAGCGGCCCAGGCCCTCCTCCCCACCCCCCTCCCCCCACCCCCCAGAGCAGCCTAGACACGAGTGAGAGAAGGGTGAGGAAACATCGTGAAAAACAAGCCGTGGCAGAGAACACGGAACCAGGCAGGTGAATGAGGGACAGTGTGGGGCGCACCTGCCTCCAGGAAGAGGTGCCAATGGTCAGGGAAGACATGCCAAAACAGGACAGAAAAGGAGCAGAGAGCCAAACTGAAGAGGCTTCCCAGTGCCCGCCGGAATTGGGGCTCTGCATGAACGACAGCGTCAGGATACGCAGGAAGCAGTAAGACCTCCCAGGATTCCAAAGCTAAATGAGACCGACTGAAAACACAGTCCCACGCTGGAGGGGGAACTTTTCTCAAACTTCTCTCCTTGGAAAGGCAATGACTCAAGGCTGATTGATGGCTCTGACCAAAGCTGCTTGCATTTCACTGCCAGCAACAAGCAAGAAAAGATTCCCCCAAGGAAATTCTATCTTCAGGTCATACTGACTCAAGACCTACGAGTCCTAACCTTCCCTTTAATAAAATAAATACAAAACTGGAAGAAAAACAGGCATTTCTCACAGATCGTGATGCCAGATGCAATCATCCACACCCACCACACCCAGCACTCTCCCCCGCGGCCAGGGACGGGCAGGCTGGGTCTGACGAGGTGAGGTGACGTGTGCGACCATCCCTGGGTGACAACAGACAGGTGGAAGGGATGCTCGGAGCTACGGAAAAATGAAAGTGGGGGAAAGGAAGCAAGGTGCAGTAGGGATGAGAGAAGGTGAGGTTCACGTTCACTGAGCTCTTCCTTCAACTATTGAGCACGAGGCACCAGGCACGAGGAACACCACGGAGTTGACCCGGTCCATGCCCTTGTCAAGCCTACACTTAGGGACGTAAACATACACGCAAACCTGAAAACGTAAGTAGGGACAAACCAGCCAGAGGAGAGGCCTGTGGGGTGCAGACCCAGGAGAGGCTTCCCAGAGTAACGAAGACCAAGATGGGTGTCAAGGTGAAAGGCACAATGGACAAATCCCCTTTCTCCTCGGCTAATGTCTTACTGACTTTCATCAACGGCCAAGCACAGGAAGTGGGTGAGGGGCCCTGAGGCCAACACAGGCGGAGGTCAGAGGGAGAGCTGAACTCTGAGAGCCACAGGGGTGATGTCTGCTTGACAAACAGCGGAAAGGGGATGTGGCGAGCAGACCTGCCGAGGGACGGCCATGGCCAACCGCGTCTTCAGCCCAAACACTGCCACCCACGGTCCACTATTTTCCCTGGTAAGCCAGCAGATATCAGTGGCTTAAGAGCAATTACCCCCCTCGATGGCTGAAGAAATAACTTTCTCTTGTCAGTATTTCCCTGGATGCTCTGTCAGGTTGTCTTCTCCCTACATGATGGTAGGAAAACGTGTGTCCTCTGACAACTGCAAAGCGTCCCTGTCGTTACATGGATGGGTTTCTCCAGTGCCAAGCAAGGGTGGGGCTGTGGCCAAAGGTTTTCTCAAACTCAGTACATTCACCAGCTTCTTCACGAACAACCCTGGTGCCAGATGGAATGGAGCTCTGGAAGCCACACGGCCACGTGCTGGGGGTTCTCTCCCGCACGTGGACTCCCTCAAGGTGGAGAGCAGGTGGCAGGCTGGTGGAAGCTCGTCCCTGACTCGATTCCCACACAGACTCACTCCCCTGCCTGCTTCTCAGGGACAAGCACATGTTACAGGAAGTCGCCGGCATGGTCTTGCTCCTGCTCCACTCTTCCCAATGTGGGTGCCGTAGGGCCATATGGACCCTTCTTGCTCCAGCATGCTCTGATTCCCTGGACATGCTCTCTAACCGGACCAGAGCAAAACCCGAAAGGGTGACAGGCCTCAAACATGGGTTATTATTATGAGATTCCAATGTTTTTCTTCTCAAGAATTCAAACCAAAGAGGAAAACTGAAATAAGGTCTGGCAAACCACCATCCATTATCACCGATGCTTTTTTTTTTAATTTTTAATTTTTATTTATTTTTGAGACAGAGCACGAGTTGGGGAGGGGCAGAGAGAGAGGGAGATACAGAATCTGAAACAGGCTCAAGGCTCTGAGCTGTCAGCACAGAACCCGTGCGGGGCTCGAACCCACAAACTGCGAGGTCATGACCAGAGCCAAAGTCAGACACTCAACCAATTGAGCTGCCCAGGCGCCCCAAATTTTATTTATTTTTGAGAGAGAGAGAGAGAGAGAGAGAGAGAGAGAGAGACAGAGCGCACCAGTGGGGAGGGGCAGAGACAAAACTGTCCTGACGCTTTTGATCACCAGCTTCTGGCCATCGTGATGCACGTTTTTTTAAGGGAAGCTCAGTACTTGCTTTGCTGTGTTATTTCACACTTTGAAGGACACAAGAAGCATATTTTGGAAGCTCTCTGAAAATACAACCAAGCGAGGCTGAAATGAGACTTTATTGTGAGATCAAATGACACCTTTGAGACTTCTGAAATCTCTCCCTCTGAGGGTTGTATTTGAGACAAAAGTAATGACCAAGTTAAAATTTACATAGTATGAATTAAAACAAAACTACTTTAGGTCTAGGATGACAACTCATACTCAAATTTGGTTGTTTTTGTGATTTGCAAGCTGGACATGTACAAAAGCAAGTATAAATATTTGAAAGTTCCGTCTCTTACTGCCTTATTTTGCTTGACTCAACCATCTCTTCATTCCTTCCCACGGTCACCACCTCACCCTAATTAGACCCACACTATGCACTTTTCACCATCAACTGAAGCAAGACTGAGCTTGGGACATACCCTACTCATCATGCATTCTCTCAGAGACAGACGCACTCGCCCTTGACCCCCTCGCATCAGCCTGCAGATGGTGAGACCGAGTCAGTGGTCTTGGACCTGTATGAACAGAAGGGCAGAGATCATGGAAACTACAGAGAGAACCAAACCGAGGGCGCGCCATGGCTGCCAGAGCCTGGGACACAAACATTAGGTCCTTTTACTGAAGAAGAGACGGGCTCAATGAGTTCTGTCACATGCAACAAGTGCTAAAATTCAAGCCCGGCCCTGACTGACGCCAAGACCTGTGCTCAGAGACACCGTCAAGCCAGCCCTGTGCATGCGCGCCTTCAAAGGACCTATGACCTAACGGGCAGAGACGGGGGGACACTCGTCAGTCGTGGGCAGGGGCGGGGGGGCTGTTAAAAGCTGCTTGGAAGACGTGGTCCTCCAGCTGAACTGTGAAAACCCGGCAACTGTAGGAAGACAAACAGGCCGGGCACAGACCCTCATGACGCTTAATTTCTAGTTTGGGAAACAGACGATAAGCATGAGAACAATGTTTTTCAAGCAGTGACAATACCAGCAGGAAATCAAGGAAGAGCCGGGGCTAGAGTGATAAGGGCGACGTTTCAGGTAAGGGTGTTGGAGGAAGGCCTCTCTGACCTGATGAATTTTTGAGTAAAGCTCTGAACAAAGTCACGTGGGGGGGGGAGGGGAAAGTATTTCGGAGAGTTGGGTGTGTGGCATGTTCACAAAACAGCAATGAAGTGAGGGGACCCAGAGCAGAGTGACCACAGGAAGAGAGCAGGAGGTGAGATCCCAGTGGGAACAGGATCAGATCATGTAGGGGCTTGGGGACGATCGAAGTGTGACCAAAGATGAAGTCTCCCCTCTTTGCGGTGGGCACAAGAATGACAGGAAGCAGTATTAGTCACAAACAACTTCAGAGGGCAAGTCTACCGCCCACACGGATTGCAAAGCACTCAACTGAATAATCATAGTTATAAGAGTACTTATTCTGGGAATCCCCGGTCACACCCCCCCACACACACTGCACTCCCTCCAGTAAGACAATTTAATGTAACTGAAAAAAACTGATTTCTCAACAGTACAAAAACATTCTTTGAAAGGGAATTCTTCTGTGAAGCCTAGTCAAACCACTAAGGCATGCTTGAAACAAAAACAAAAACAAAAACAAAAACGCTAAGGGGGCCCCTGTGTGGCTCACCCTGTTATGCAGTCGACTCTTGATGTGGGCTCCGGTCATGATCTCAGTTCGAGACCCACACCCGGCTCTGCAATGACAGTGTGGAGCCTGCTTGGAATTCTCTCTCTCTCTCTGCGCCTCCCATGCCTTGTCTCTCTCTCTCTCTCTCAAAAATAAATTTAAAAATAATAAGCCTTAAAAGATAAAAATAAAAAAGACGGCTAAGGCATATCTTCTTTCATGCAGGCTTTACTCGACATCACACATTAAGGGGTCCCTCCTGACTACTGTTTCCACGAGATTAACTTCCGATTCAGACCTCCACTCCCCTCACCTCTAAACAAGCAGCAGTCATTTGGGGCCGCGCGGCATTCCATGATTCCGGGGCGCTAAGCACGAAAGACGAGCAACGGATTCCAGTACGCGAAGTCCGGGGAAGGGAAGGTTCGCAGGCACTTCGCACACAAGAACGAGGCCAGGCATGGAGCAAGCACTCCCTTACCAAATCCCCCCACGAACACGGCTGTCCCCGCAACACTTTATGGTGTCAAAGTGACAAAACAGCAAGATACAAAAGAGCGAGGGTCAGAACAAAGAGAGAAGGCAGCGTGGGGGCGGGAAGAAGAGCACGGAACAGAGGGAGATGCGAAGAGGCAACGTACTCGGGAGCGAGCAGAGGGACAGGCGAAGGTCAGAGAGACACTGACGCATCCCGCCCTCTCCGGATGTCTGTGTGGTCCCCCGCTGGACCTGGCGGGCGCTCCCCGGCTCTGGGTGCACAGAGCCCCACTCACAGCCGGCGCGACAGTCTGCGGAGACGCGAGGAGAAAAGGTTTGCTTTCTCTTCCCTCTGAGCGAGCGTGACCGCCTGTGGCCAAGGATGGCCCATCGGACTCACGAAGCGAACAGGCTGCTGGGAGGCGGAACCGGAGCATCATCAGAAGGGAACAAAAGGAAGCGCGCTGCAAGGCTGCTCAACTGGGAGGCTCGGATCCGCCGCGCCCACACCCCGGGCTGCGGGTCCCTCCCCGGACCCCCGGCTCGGGCGCAGTGAGGCGGGCTGCGTGCACAGGAGGCGGTCCTCGCGAGAGGATGGGGCAGGAGTCCGGGTGCTGGATGCGAAGAGGACAGCCAAAAAAAAGAGAACCGCAGGCTGGTAGGGGCTAGCCTGGAAGACAGGGATCTGCAGGTGACGGGGGCTTACGGAGAGGATGGGACCAAGCAGAGGCCCCTGCATGAAAACGCAAGAGCGAAGCGCCACCGAAAGAGAGGCAGCAGGTCCACGCCACAGCCACACAGCTATTCCACACCCGGCTCTCCGGTGCAACCGGCTAACCTGTGCCAGGTCTGTCCCCAAAGGTTTCAAACATTCTTCTCCAAAAGCCTACAGCCGTTCGCTGAACTACAACACCCAAAATGCTCCACTCGCAGGACAAGGGATCCAGCCCCTTCCGACCCCGTTAGCCAATGGGCTTCCCCAATTTCCTCGTCCCGGAAGGGAGGGCGCTTCCTTCCCCGTTAGCCGTTCAGTTTGACTCTCAGGGATTACAAAATTGCGGTACTGAAAGCGGGACCGAAGGCATAGGACCCAGGTCTAAAGGCGGAATCTTCGGTTGCATGGGTTCCACTAAGGAAACATGGGCCGCTTGGACAAACAGTACCACGCAGCTGAGGTTCCTGACCCACCTCTTCCGGGGCGGCCCTGGGACCTGTGGCACATGCGCACTTCCCCACCTCTTGGGGCGGGCCGGGGACTCGCAGCACATGCGCACTTTCCATCTTCTCCCTGGCAGTCCTCTGACTTAAAGCACATGCGCATTACTCCACCTCTTGAAGCCTTGGACCTCACGCACATGCGCACTTTGCACCTTCTACTTGGTCCTCGGACCTGAGGCGCGTGCGCACTATCCCGCCTTCCCCGGGAAACAAGCTTGTTCAGTGTTATTCTCAAGGCATTGTATTTTGAGTAATGCTGTCTTTTTTTTTTTAATTCACTTTTTTTCCTTGTGTTTCACTTCAGGATGTAGCAATGAAATGTCAGTAAAAGATCCCTGAAGTAGGGGTTTCAATCTGACCTGTGTAACAAACCGGCAGCGGAGTTGCAGTCACCGGGAAGTCTGGCCCTGGGCCGGTGGTCTCTGAGGCTGGGAGGGACGAGGCGCAGTCCGCCTTCTCGCTGTGGGGGCTATGGACCAGGCCTGCCGCCCCCAGCCCTGGGGCCCAGCCCGAGAAGGAAGCAGGTGCAGCGTCGGTCGCTGTGAGCATGATCTGCACGCCAGAAGACACTGCTGGGGCCGCTGGAAGGCTTGGCCAGGAGAGAGAAGACAAGGCTTCTTAGGCCCCTTCTCTACCTGCAACTCCTGATAATTCTCCGCATATGAATCTTCCCATCTCTCCATCCCTACCACCATCCAGAGTGTAAGGACGCAGGTCTGATTCAGGCTTCCCCTGTACTTAAAGGCCAAGGTGCCAGCTTCTCAGTATCATTGGCCAATGGAAGGGCGCACATTGCTCAGGGAAGGAGGGACAACTCTTGTGGCACCCAATCAGGAGAGGCCAGCTAACACCTTTGACCTTTCTAGGGGTGGGCCTAAAGATGGAGGCCATAAGGTAATCCCCTATTGCTTAGTCACACCCTATACGAGGGTCTTAGGGTCTTAGTCACGGCCTCCGTGAGGGTCCTGGGCCCACTCTGTGATTGGTCAATACTCTAAATGTTGTGATTGGCTCCCTCTACTGCCAGTATTGATAGGGGGTAGGGAATGGATGCTGTGCCTGTGTCGTCATTTCCTGTAACACCCCCTCCCTAAAAAAGCCCCTACACCACCATGTTCGGGGCTCTCTCTCCACGTGGCCAGGGGGTTGGTGGAGTCTGTGAGCCCGAGCTTAAGCCTGTAATAAAGCCCTTTGCTTTTGCATGTGTGACTCGGTGTTCTCCCTGGTAGTCTCTGGTTTTTTGGGGGGCGATATTGGAAACTTGGGCATAACAAGAGATCACTGTCATCCCTTGTTTAAGCGATTTCCCTGTGTCCGGTTCCCACCCCAGTCACGTGGGATCATGCTGAAATGCAAATGCGAGCATTAAAATGTGCCATTGGCTCCCCTCACCCCAACATAAAGTACACACACCTTAATAGGGCCAGGGGGGCCTGGCCGCCTCCTGCAGTCGTCCTTCAGTCCCAACAGGACCTTGAACACACCGGGCTATGTTTTACCCCAAGGGCTTAATTCATACGGAGGCAACTTGAGGAGCATCGTGAGCTCTGCTGAGCCCCATCCTGCACCAGTCAGTGTCCTACCAGCACTCTGCACTCCCTGCCTGGTTCCGACAGATCCTGCAGCTTTGTGCGCCCGTGGTTCCCGGAAGTCCAGCCTCCGTCAATCTGCTTTGAAACTTCAATCTCGCACCAGGCTTTTGCTCCTTCCTTCCCCTTAGCACCAGCCGGGCTTCGGCTGTGGGACTTGTTTGGGGGAAGCTGGGGCACTCTGTCCTTCAGTAGGACGCTCTCTAATTTAAACTATTTGCTGCATTGGGAGCCGGAGGATGCCACAGGGAAGGGATGGCCGGGAGTGCTTTTAGCTGACTGGGCGTGTAATGACAATCGTCTGCTGGTTCTCTGCCTCTTGGGCTAAGGCCGACTGGTCGTGGAGACCTTCCATTTGGAAGGTGCCCAAATGCTGGCTGTTCCGGGCGCAGAGGTTTGTTTCCTGGGAGCTGTCCCCCGCTGCACAATCCCAGACGGGGAATCGGCTCCAGCTTAACTGCTTCCCACAAGCCCTTGGGTCCTGCCCTTGGTGGTGACTGGGCTCCGCTGGCCACCAGTCTTCTCGGGAGGAGAGCAAGGAGGTGGCCCGAGCCCTGCTGCTCCCCACACCTGTTCCCTGACTCTCAGGAAACGCACAGATCGTCTTCACCAGCAGGAACTCTTTCTCACTATTTGACTGGAATGGAAGGGAATTATAGCTTCTGTCACAACACTGCAGCCTCTGGATGTGACATCCCTTCCTTTGCCCAACAAGCCACTATTAACCGACATGGAAGGGGCGAGGGAGCTTTATGCGGTGAAAGCCCTTTGCGCACTGAGGACAGAGTGATAGGTGATGGGTGATGGCATATTCCTGGGCTCAGACACCAGGCAGAGTTCTCAGGAGCTAGAGCCTCCTTCCTTCTGTCCCCCTCCATGCGCCCCCCCCCCGGGGGGGGGGGCAGAAAGGACAAATAGTCCCACAGGCTGAGGGGAAAATGCTGCTCGGCCTTCAGAGCCTGGGATAAAATTAGATTTTGCGCCCAGGATGCAATCCCAGACATATGACCCTCCCATATGAGGCCCCTGCCCTGAATTGTCCATTCTCTCCTTTAAAATGGGGGCAGGGGCGCCTGGGTGGTTCAGTCAGTTAAGCATCGGACTCTTAATTTTGGCTCAGACCATGATCTCACGGTTCGTGGATTCAAGCCATGCATTGGGCTCCTTGCTGACAGTGTGGAGCCTGCTTGGGATTCTCTCTCTCTGCCTCTCTCTCTCATAATATTAAAACAATAAAATAAAATAAAATCGGGACGGCACTTTTGTCTGAAAAGCCAAGTTCCTGGGTTAACTGAAACATGAACTTACCGCGAACCTCACATTCTACTGCTTATCCAACAAATATATACTGAGCAATATTGATACTCTAGTTTTGGGAGGCGCGGGGAACTACAGGAATGACAATCCCTGCTCTCAAGGCACTCTCAGTCTGGGGCGGGGACGTGAAGAAACACTTTGAGCACCAAGTACTCGAATGGAGTACTCAGATGGCTTGGAGGAGGTGCAGGTCAGGATCCCAAGGAAAAGAGCTTCTTCTCAGCCTTCAAGTAGGAGCTAAGCACGCAGAGAGAGGGGAGGGGAGAGAGGCAGAGCTACAGGCAGGATGAACACCAGGTGGAGAGGCCCAGGAAGGGGCAGAAGCAAACCCCTGCTAAGCACTGAGCCTGCTGGGCACCCCACCTCCCACATGAAGTGGGCAAGCAGTGCTTCTTTTGACTCTTACAACTCTTTGAAACAGGTACCCTGATAAACCCCATTTTGTGGATGAGGAAACTGAGGCACAGAAAGGTCAAGTAAATAGATTGAACAGGATCTCGGTTTGTATAATAAGCGATAAAGCCAAGACCCAAACAAGGAGGCCTGAGTGCAGACAGCTGCCCTCCGCCCCTTCACTGCCTGGCTTTTGAGGTTGGCAAAAGGGGTCTTTTGTAAAACAGTGTACGATGCGTGGGGAGGAGTGACAGGAAAAGAGACCAGGCAGGTGGGCTTGGCAGGACACGCTGAGGCGTGTATAAGCTGTGTGGGGGCACTGGGACTTTATCTTAAGGGAGTGATAGATTTTGAGGCGGAAAGTGGCCTGATTTTTATGGATATCGCCCTGTTAAAGCGAGTAGGGTAGATGATCGGCGAATAAGGCCAGTAGAGGTACGAAGAGCAAGCAGCAAACTGCTGTGGGAGCTGATAAGGACCAGGAAACGAAGGCCACATCTAAGGTGGAAGCAGGGGGGTAGTGAGGAGGGGTGGATGCGGAGGGCGATTCAGAAGGGGAGTTGACGGCGTATGAACCTGAGCACCTGAGCGGGAGTCGGGGAGGAGGAACGGGCCATGGGCCGGCTGGGCTCCTTACTGCAGGGTGAGGACATCAGAGGAGCAGGCTGGGAAGGGGAGGCCACTGGGGCGGGTTTGGAAGCAGGGGTGGGAGGAAGCGGATGAAGACGACTCTCGACAGTGCGCTTGGCTCTGGAGAGGAAAGAGAGCACAGGATCCAGGGAGGGTTTTCGGGTTTTATCGCCTTTTTAGGTTAGAGAGACGGCCTGGTGTATTTGTTTCCTGTTGCTGCTCTGACACATTACTGCAGACGCGGTGACTTAAAACTACACATTCTCTTTTCGCTCTGCAGGTCAGAGAACTTTTAAAAATGTTTTTAATTTTTTTAATTTTTAATTAATTTTTAAAATTTACATCCAAGTTAGTTAGCATGTAGTACAACAATGATTTCAGGGGTAGATTCCTTAATGCCCCTGACCCATTTAGCCCATCCCCCCTCCCATACCCCCCAGTGACCCTCTGTTTGTTCTACATATTTAAGAGTCTCTTATGTTTTGTCCTCCTCCCTGTTTTTATATTATTTTTGCTTCCCTTCCCTTGTGTTCATCTGTTTTGTATCTTAAAGTCCTCATATGAGTGAAGTTTTATGATATTTGTCTTTCTCTGACTGACTAATTTCACTTAGCATGATACTTTCTAGTTCCATCCACGTAGTTGCAAATGGCAAGATTTCACTATTTTTGATAGCTGAGTAATACTCCATTGGATAATATACCACATCTTCTTTATCCATTCAGCCATCGATGGACATTTGAGCTCTTTCCATACTTTGGCTATTGTTGATAGTGCTGCTAGAAACATTGGGGTACATGTGCCCCTATGAAACTGCACCCCTGTGTCCCTTGGATAAATACCTAGTAATGCAATTACTGGGCCGTAGGATAGTTCTATTTTTAATTTTGGGGGAACCTCCATACTGTTCTCCAGAGTGGTTGCACCAGTTTGCACTCCCACCAACAGTGCAAAAGAGATTCTCTCTCTCCGCATCCTTACCAACATCTGTTGTTGCCTGAGTTGTTAATGTTGGCTGTTCTGATGGGTGTGAGGTGGTATCTCACTGTGGTTTTGATTTGTATGTCCTTGATGATGAGTGATGTTGAGCATCATTTCATGTGTTGCTGGCCATCTGGATGTCTTCTTTGGAGAAGTGTCTGTTCATGTCTTTAGCCCATTTCTTCACTGGATTATTTGTTTTTTGGGTGTTGAGCTTGATAAATTCTTTATAGATTTTGGATACCAACCCTTTATGCAGATCAGAGATCTTAAACTAGGTTGGCAAGGCTGCATTCTTTTTTGAGGTTCTAAGGGAGGATCTCTTTCCTTGCCTTTCCTGGCTTCTAGAAGCTGCCTGGACTTTGGGTCCTTCTTCAGCCTTCAGAGACAGCAATGCGGCACCTTTCAGTCTCACTTTCTCTCTGTGGCTGTGATCACAGCTTTCTGCCTGATTCTTAAAAAAAATCTTGTAATTCCATGTGGCCCACCCAGGTGATCTGGGATAGTTCCCTCATTTCACGGTCCTCAACTCAACCGTATCCGCAAAGTCCCTTCTGCCATAAAGTCACACATCCACATGTTCTCAGGGGGACAGAACATCCTTGGGAACCAGTGCAGAGCCTGCTACACACGGTCTCTTCTCAGCACATAGTAGGTGCTCAAGAATATCAACACTACTAATAATATTAATATTTCCATGCTGAGGCGGGAAAGAGCCATCAGAAGGACATTACAAACATGAGAGAAAGAGAGAGAGAGAGACTCTGAAGGAGAAAACAAGAACACTCAGGTCAGAAGGGGTGTGGCCAGAACACATCAGGAGAGAGGAACATTGTGCTCCTGGGCACCAGGTGACACACACACACACACACACACACGCACATGCACACAAGCACAAGCACACACACACGTACCCTGCAGAAACTTCCGAATGGGACATTCAGTACACTTTCGTTTTCCTCCCTTGCTCCTTCAGGTGCACCCACACTGGAGAAGGACCACGGTGTCATCACGACTTCACCCTCGCAACCACCTTGCCATATGTGACATGGAGCTTCCCGAAATCTTGCCTCTGATTTATCCTTGTCCCCTCACCCCCACTCCACACCTTGGAGCTCTTGGCCCAGCCTCCTTTGCAAATCCATGCTCCACACAGGTTTGGGGATGAATCTATACATGAATCAATGGAAGAAGAAATGTGCCCACTTGGAAGGCGGGGGACTGTGGGTTTAGGGCCATGGGGTGGAGCAGCCTCGGGCCAGGAAGGCTTCCCGCAGAAAGGCCTGGGTCCGCTGGGCCGAGGGCAGCAAGCTCCAGGGACAGAACGGGTGTCATAGGTGGAAGGAATTCTTTAGAGATAGAAAAGGGGCAGCCGGGAGCAGAGGTGGAACACGGGGGTCAAGTGAACACTGGCCAAATCGAGGGTACATGAGACGAGCAGGGGGGGGGGTATAAGCCCCAGGAGTGAGCACGTGCACGGACACGAGGGAAATTCCCAGTCACTCTAGGCTTCTGAGGGATGTAAGAACAGAACCACAGGGGAAAGAACATTGGAATAAAAAGAGCCCTAGGTTGGATTTCTTTTTCCTCTACAGTTAAATGTCTGGTTCTAGAACTGACTTCTGTGTGACTTTGAACAAATTAGTCAGCCTCTTTGAGCCTCAGTTGCCTGAACAAGTGGTCAGCATAGAGCCCGACGCGGGGTTCAAACCCACGGCATGAGATCATGACCTGAGCTCTCCAGAGATGTTGGAGGTGCTCCAATGGCCTGGCCTCCAGCACGACTCAGGGACAAATGAAGGGCCATTCGACCTGAACATCTTTGACGCTTGGCTCAGGGAATGTTGGGCCATTTCCTGCAGGTCAGCAGCCTAAGCGGGGAGCATGAAGAAACTAGGGTGTCCAGCGCTCCATCAAAGCTCCTGCGCACCCAGTCTAAAGTGAGTTAGGGGCCACCGGCCAAACCCCAACTCTGAGTGAAGCCGAGACCAGGAAATGAGATATCAGAACAGAAGATGGGAAAGCCCAGTAAGTTTGGGAGCTGAAATGAGATCAATGTGTCTGAAACAGGGACCAGAAAAGATGTGGACGAGTATGCTGATGGGTGTTGGGTTTATTTGAAGGGATGATGGAAATATTCTCAAACTAGATTGTGATGCATTTGAACAATCCCCTGAATACATGAAAACATTGAATTGTACACTTTAAATGAGTGACTTGAATTATACCTCAAAGAAGATGATTTAAAAAAAAAAAAGACAGAGATGGGGCACCTGGGTGGCTCAGTCAGTTAAGCATCTAATTTTGGTTCAGGTCATGATCTCACAGTTTGTGAGTTCAAGCCCTGCATCGGGCTCTGTGCTGACAGCTCAGAGCCTGGAGCCTGTTTTGGATTCTGTGTCTCCCTCTCTCTCTGCCCCTCCCCCACTCATGCTCTGTCTCTGTCTCTCAAAAATAAAAAACATTAAAAAATAAAAAAAAATAAAATAAAAAGACAGAGATAATGTATTTTAGTGGACTAGGAGAGGAGAGGCCAGAGTCCCAGTCCTTTACTTGTTGAGCCAGGGACTGCGTGCCCTTGGTCACCTCCTCATGCCTCAGTTTCCTCCTCTGTTAGATGAAGGAAGTGGGGAAGTGGTCACAAGTTTCCTGTGTTCGCCTCCTGGGGCTGCTGTGACAAACAGCCACAAATGTGGTGATTTAAACCCACAGAAATTCATCTCAGACAGGTGAGAGGCCTGAAGAGGACCACCCGCCCCCCCCAGAGGCGGCGGCGGGGGACAGTCCTTCCTCGCTTTTTCCGGCGCTGGCTGGGCAGCTGTGGGTGTTCCTCGCCTGTGGCCGCCTCTCCGTCTTCACTTCTTTCCTCCTCGTGTCTGTCTCTCCCAGAACTCCACCCTCCTCTCTCTTACAAGGGCCCGTGCGATTGTGTTTGGGAGGAAGATGCCCCCTTCTCGAGATCCTTAATGTAATTACGTCTCCTGCACATAAGGTCACGCCCACGCTTTCCAGGGAATTGGCACAGACATCCCGGGGGTGGGGATCCATTCAAGTTCACAGACTGTGGAAACCAACTTGGTAATAAATTACTTAAATTTATAAATAAATAAATAAATAAATAAATTTAGAAAAATTTTTTAAAAAGTTCACAGAGACTGGGGAGAACCACCCTGGAAGTGCCCTGCCCTGCATTCTCCCTCTTCCCTTCCCTCCGCTTTACCCTCGCTCTTATTTAAAATCACCTACATATGTATACAGTTTTATGGTATAAAAGGTTATTATGCATTTATAAGCTCATTTCAGTCCCATAAAAACCTATACATTTTGCATTATCACTGTAATTCCATTGGCAAAGAGTAAATGGAGGCTCAGAGAGATCATGTGACCTGACCGAGGTCACAGAAGTTGGAAAGAGTGAGCGCTGGGCTCCAACCTGAGTCCTGGGCTGCAGCTCCTGTGGCTCCCGCCGTCCCCACCCGCCTGGGTCTTGTTGGGGCCTCAAGAGGTTCTGAGACCGGGACGGAGGAGATGCACTCGGAGTACATTCAGTTCTCTCTGCTCCTCCCGGTCAGCACAGATAAAAACACTGGGCGTTTTATATAAACCAGCATAAGAAGACCCTGAAAGGTGGGAAGAGGAAGGCAGACTGACTAGGGACCATGAGGCCCGAGGATGGACATGGCCGTGAGTTCCCTGGGTTTTCTGTTTGTTTCCTCCATCCTGGACTGGATGCTGGAGGAGCAACCTGGAGATGCCAGTGGGCACGGGCTCAGGAAAAGCCTGCTCACTTTTTCTAGATGGAACACAAAACTAGGAAAAAGGCAATCCAGCAAGACATAAAAGTTTTAGACACTAATTGCCCTACCCTAGCCAAACACCATGGAAAAAATCGTGGCCCCACCTCCACTGTGTAAGCAAAGACCAAGCGGGGACCCCAGGCTCCCACCCTTGCCCAAGTGTAATGGGGTACCCCTCCTCATGTCCCACCCCAGGTTACTAGGGTAGTGTCATAGAAGACAGAATGGAATCCAGGCCTTCCATCCCTGCCCAGAGGTAATGAGCTCCCCGTCCAAGGGTTACAGGGTACCCATCCCTGCCCCTGCAGAGTGTCAGAGGAGGCCAACTGGGGGAACTAAAATCCCTATCCACCCAGCAGTGAGGACTTATGTCTCTCTCCGACCCTGGTTTGACAAAGTGGAGAACAAGTGGAGAACCCAGACCTTCACCCCACCTGCCACCACAACTGTCATGATGTCAGAGGAAACCTACCAGAAGAGAAGACTTCAACAAGATCGGAGTCTGCTAACACCCAAATGTCCAGCATACAATCAAAATCATACATCTTACCAAGAATCAGGAAAGTCTCAAATTAAAAAAGAAGAAGACGACGACAATCACCAGATGCTAACAGCAAGATGGTGCAGATATGGGAATTATCTGACAGGGACTGTAAGGGATCATAAAAATGCTTCAACAAGGAACTATGAATACACTTGAAACAAATAAAAAGTAGAATGTCTCACTGAAGGGGTGTCTGGCTGGCCCAGTCGGTTAAGCGGTCAGCTCTTGATTTCGGCTCAGGTCGTGATCTCACAGTTTGTGAGACTGAGCCCCAGGTAGGGCTCTGTGTCTGGTGCGGGTGTGGAGCCCGCTTGAGATTCTCTCTCTCTTTCTGTCTGCCTCTCCCCCACTTCCTCTCTCTCTCAAAATAAATTAATAAAAAAAAATCTCAGTGAAGAAATCAATGATATAGAGAACCAAAGGGAAACTTTAGAACTGCAAACTATAATTACTGAGGTAAATAAAAACAAAAACAAAAAAGCAACTCCAAGGAAGGGCTCAGCAGCAGGATGGAGGGAGATGGAGGAGAGGATCCATGAACTTGAAGAGGTAACGGTACAATTGAGCCAAGCTGAACAACAGGAAGTGGAGTAAATAAAACAGACTTTTCTTCTCCTCTTAGGTTTCTAAATCATCATGTCTGGCAGTTGAAGCAAGAAATGTAACATTGCTGTATGTGATCTTCAACGTATACAGAGGAAATACTGAAGTTACACTGCAAATGGAGAAGGGTGAAGGAACTGAGAGGGAGGTGGTGCTTTTTATACACCTGTCTCCAACTGGTAGGGGTGGACACCATTGGGTCTTCATGATGACAGAGTAATTCTGTATCGGGATTTCAGTGATGGTTTATAAGAATCTGCATGCATGATAAAATGCCATAGATCTATATGCACGCATTTGCTCCAGCGTCTGTTCACTGGCTTTGATTTTGTGCTATGGTCACATGCCATTAGCCACCGGGATTCATGGCTTCTCTCTCTACTCTTTGCAACTTCCTAAGTGTCTAAAATTATTTCAAAAGGAAACGGAAAAAGATAAAAAGGGGATTGAAGGGGCATCTTCACAAGCAATTGGGGAACCCTTTCTAACCTAGAGACCAGGCACGAAGGGAGGTGGTGCTCAGAAGACAGAGGTTTCCAGACTAGAACCTTCAGTTCAGACCCCAGCGTCACCTTCAAGTGACATCACAAACCCTCAGACGCCCCGCCCACCACCCAGAAGTTTTGTCAATTAAGCCGTGGTCTCAGGGCGGCATTTGCACTGGGAGCTCTTGTCCGACCTGGCTGAGCAAGCTTCTCTGCCGGCTGAGTTACAACCGAGGGAAAATGGCGCCACGCGGGGTCGGCAGACGTGCGGCTGCAGCTCCGCGCCCGGTCTGAGGACGGAACAACGGCCGCCTGGTCCTCTCGGCGCGGCGTCGTTGGCGTCGTCCGTCATGCCACCTGGCTCAGCTCTCCTGGAGAAACAGCCCATGTCTCCCTCACAACTCCCAGCCTTCCTGCGGGACAGGAGCACACTCGCCTCCGCCATCTCCGATCCTGCTTCCCTAGCAAAGGCTCTCTTCCTCTTTGCGCTCCTGACGACCCTAATCACTCTTCTCATCCTGGTCTGGAAGGTGACCACAGACAAAGGCAGCGAGCACAGAGAGCCGGACCCGAGAAAGGAGGATACTCTGCTGGCGTGAAGTCGGCCGTCGCTGCTGAGGGAGGCCTCCATTGAGGGCAGGACCGGAAGCTCAGGGGGCGGCGCCATCTTGGATCTGGCGCCATCTTGGACCCGGCGCCATCTTGGAGCCAGAACCTGAAGAGGAAGAGCCGCCCTGCCCGCCCCCCACCCCCACCGGGGTCCCAGGGCCTCCCCTCCTCCACCACCGCTTCTGCTATAATTCACGCTCCTCTTGCTGTTCTTCGACTCATTTGGGCTGCCGGGTTTGAATGTCTTGCCTCTGTGGATCTTCTAGATTGAAATTATAAATGGCTCTTGATTTCTGCATTAGCAGAGGTGGGAAAGAAACAAACACATGGAGAATTAAAAATTGATTACAAAGCCTACATTTTCCTTTCTAAATTGAGCCTGTGTTGACTCTGGGATACTGAAATTATTGAGAGCTCACAGCATCTCTGACTATATAATGAAGCTATACCAGAACCTCGCTTTCAGAAGCTCCTTGAAATAGAACAGTTCACCTATCCCAAATTCTAGGTAAAATGCTCCCTCCTCTTTACCTAATTCTAAGAATAAAGAGTATCATTTTCTCTCAAAAAAATGACTGGAAGTACAAAGTACTTTTCTCTCCTCTCCCCCATCCTCCTTTATGGGTTGGCAAACTTTAAACATACCATATTCTAAAATAATAATTTCATTTTAAAAAATCTTTTCTGGGTTTGGAATGAATCAACTCCCTTTTCAGAAGAGAACCAAATTAAAGAGGCAGTGTTTTTGAAAATCCATACCCTCACTCAGTTAGGCTTGGGTTACCGAAGGAGCATTTGACCATTGGCCTGGAAGGAATTAGTAATTTTTTGGAGAGAAACCTCTATGTCCAACCCCACTGTTGACTTCCTCCTCGGAGCAGCCTGTCAGGTGTTCCCTTGTCTCCCTCCACATGCACGTGGCTCTGGAGTCGAGAACCAAGAGCCCTTCCCCAAAAACTTTTCCCACTGCTTAGAATCATGGGACTGTGTTCAGCCATCTCCAAATGCAGCCCTGGTATCTGGGCTGCATACTATGCATGTGAGCCACTAGTTGTCCATGAACTCCCATTAAGGAGCTGGGCCACCTGGTGCGGAGGAGGGGCCAGTATTGCTGCCAGACCCAGAGGGAGCCCACCCAGGTCAGTAGGTTTCCACCTGCCTCCTAGAGTGTCTGATGGTGGTGCTTGTCTTGCGGCTGACCATCTCCAGGGGAGACGGCTCACAGCTGGCCAGCATGGGGCTGAAAGTCTCATGAACAAGGAAGATGCACCCCTCTCTCCTCTGCAGCTTGGGGCTCTTCCTCAGATCCGGCTAGCGTTCCTCTCCAGCTGGCTACCACGCCCCGTGTCCACCCAGCACCCCATTGGGAACTGCCGGGTGTGAGGGGGGTGTTGCTGTGAGTGTGCACGGTTTCCACGCACCGCTCTGTTGAGAAGCAGCTCCGCCAAGGCCCACGTGTGCCTCCGAGTTGGCAGCAAGGTCCTCAGCACCCCAAGACTCTGCAGAGTTTGCTCCCCTATCCTGAAAATGCCTGTGTTTATCCACCAGATGCTTACTGAGCTCTTGCTAAGAATCAGGCTCATCCTGGGTGCTGGGGCTACGAGAGGAAGGGCCCCCCTTTTCTCTCTCCTCGAGCCTGAGCAGCGCAGGGAGATAATGTCCATGAAATGAGCACATGGGTGAATGCTGAATTACAAACAGGAAAGTGCCCCGGAAGGGAAGTGGCTTTCTGGGGGCATGTATGGACGCGTGTATAGAAGGAGCCTGGCCGGGGCTGGAGAAGGTGCGCCCGGGCACAGCGGGCTGGCTGAGGCTGCAGGACGGGTGGGAATTCTGCACGTAGGGGTGCAGGCAGGTGGCCCTGTGTTCCGGAGCGAGAAGAGCGCTCGGCATGTGCAAAGGCTCGTGTCAGCGGTACAGTAAGATGGGCCGCGGGAGCACAGGAAGCCGGAACCAGCACAGAAAACTACGAGCTGGAGACGCAGGTGTGAGCCCTCTCAGCTTCCACTGGTCAACAGCCAAGTGCGTCGCTTACAGGCCACTGCCCCGAGCCCAAGTTACCCTCCTCCCCAAAGCGCGAGCCAGATTGCGTTGCAAGTGAATGGCCACCCGATGGCAGCAAAGGGCCACACTAGGCACAGGGACCCTCCCTCCCCACTCTTTGAGAGCAGGATGGTCGTCCCTAAGGGACTGCAACCACATTATCCACAGTAATGGGAATCTCTTGTCCTCAGGACTCCTGGCTGGCCTTTTCATCACTTTTAAAACATACTGTATAATGAACATCAGTTATATGCTGGCTCCCAACATACAGTAGTTGATCTATTCTGCCCAAGTGCCCTGTGGAAAGGACACTGTCCCTCGGACAGACGGGAAGGTGAGGCTCTGAATCCCAGCGAGGCTGCTCCCTGCCCCGAGTCTCACGGCAGAGGCGGAGATGGCCCCTCTCCCTTGCTTCCCTGGCGCTCCTCAGGGAATAAGAGCCCCTGCTTGGAGGCAGCCCTTCCTTCCCTGTCAGAAGTTCCTGGCCTACGGTGTCACCAGCACCAGTGTGTGTGGCTCTCTTGCGACTGGGGCGCCCTAGGTCTTCCTCTGCCTCTCCCACCCTCAGAGCGGTCAGTCTGCTGCTCCGGGCCCTGCGCCTGCAGGGACCAAGCCAGCAGGTGCCCACCACCATAAGGCATCCAGAGGGTCATGGGACCCCATGGAGGAGGCAGTGAAGGGGGGACTAAGATGCTGCTCCCTCCTCCGGGAGAATGTGGCTGAGGCCCTCCCCCAGGGCAGTAACAACCCTGGGTGATTGCTGAGACAGGCCAAGCATGGGTGCTAATGGAACGCTGTAGGCATTCTGAACCCTGAGGGCCCTCTGTGGGCTGGATCAATCAGGGAGGGCTTCCTGAAGCAGGTGACATGTTCGGGTACCAGACAAGACTTAGGATCAGAAGGAAGCTTGTGACGCGCATGACAAAGGGAGGAGGGACAGTGAGCCAGCCGCACAATACATGTAGGGAACAGTGGGAAGTCAAGTTGAGAAGAGAGTACCAGCGGTGGTAAAGACCTTGAATGCCAAACTAGGGTGCTTGATTTCAACCAAGAGGAGCCAAGGAAGGCTCTCCGGGAGAGGCCTGACAGGGAAGTCGGCAGTCATGATCTCCTGGCCTAGTGGAGGCACAGGGGAGAGGAGCAGGGAGAGACTGCGTAAAAGGCTAGTTGACATGTCCGCGGAACACTGAACTCTCCAGGTCCTGGTCCTTCTCTGCTTCTGAAAGCAGGTCACCGCAATGGGGACCTTTGGGCCCAGACCCGTCCCCAGCCCTGGTCCTGCTCAAGCCCTGCCCCAGGCCCTAGCTCCGTTCCCAGCACTGTCACCGCCCCCATCCTTGGCCCCGCCCTCGGATCAGGCCCCGCCAGCCCCTAGGCCCCGCCCCTGGGTCAGGCCCC
>PISW01013307.1:0-27072 GCA_004023785.1 Mungos mungo
CTCAACTCTAATAATAACAAAACGTTAAAAAAAAAATGAGGGTTCTGGTAATCTTATGATAGGTCACTAGGCAATCCATTTATCAAATAAATCTTTGTTTTTAAATTTATTTTTTAAGTTTATATCCAAGTTAGCATATAGTGCAAAAATGATTTTAAGAGTAGATTCCTTAATGCCCCTTACCCATTTAGCCCATCCCTCCTCCCACTATCCCTCCAGTAACCCTCTGTTTCTTCTCCATATTTAAGAGTGTCTTGAGTTTTTGACGTCTTCCTTGTTCTTATATTTGTGCTTCCCTTCCCTTATGTTCATCTGTTTTGTGTCTTAAACTCCCCATTTGAGTGAAGTCATATATTTGTCTTTCTCTGACTAGGTCCCCAATAGCATAATACCCTCTAGTTCCATCCATGTAGTTGCAAATGGCAAGATTTCATTCCATTTGGTTGCCGAGTAATACTCATTGTGTATGTATATATATACCACATCTTCTTTCTCCATTCATCCATCGATGGACATTTGAACTTTTTCCATACTTTGGTTACTGTTGATAGTGCTGCTATAAACATTGGGATGCATGTGTCCCTTCAAAACAGCATAACCGTATCCCTTAGATAAATACCTAGTGGTGCAGTTCCTGGGTTGTAGGGTAGTTCTATTTTTAATTTTTCTAGGAACCTCCATACTGTTTCCCAGAGTGGCTGCACCAATTTGCATTCCCACCGGCAGCACAAAAGAGATTCTCTTTTCTCCGCATCCTCGCCAACATCGGTATTTGACTGAGTTGTTCATGTTAGCCATTCTGACAGGTGTGAGCTGGTATCTCATTGTGGTTTTGATTTGTATTTCCCTGATGATGAGTGATGTTGAGCATTTTTTCATGTGTTGGCCATCTGGATGTCTTTGGAGAAGTGTCTGTTCATGTCTTTAGCCCATTTCATCACTGATTATTTGTTTTTTTGGGTGTTGAGTTTGGTAAGTTCTTTATAGATTTTGGATATTAATCCTTTATGTGATGTGTCGTTTGCAAAGATCTCCCATTCCATCAGTTGCCTTTTAGTTCTGCTGATTGTTTGCTTCACTGTGCAGAAATTTTTTATTTTGATGAGGTTCCAATAGTTCACTTTTGCTTTTGTTTCCCTTGCTTCCTGAGACGTGTTGAGTAAGAAGGTGCTGTCGCCAAGGTCAAAGAGGTTCTTGCCTGTCTTCTCGAAGATTTTGATGGCTTCCCACCTGGCATTTAGATCTTTCATCCATTTTGAGTTCATCTTTGTTTTTGATGTAAGTAGGTGGACCAGGTTCATTTTTCTGCATGTCACTGTTCAGTTTTCCCAGCACCACTTGGTGAAGAGACCGTCTTTATTCCATTGGATATTCTTTGCTGCTTTGTCCAAGATTAGTTGGGCATACATTTGTGGGTCCATTTCTGTGTTCTCTATTCTGTTCCATTGATCTGGGTGTCTGTTCTTATGCCGGTATCATAATGTTTTGATGATTACAGCTTTGTAATACAGCTTGAAGTTTGGCTTTTTTTTTTTTAGTGTTTATTTGAGAGAGAGTGTGTGTGCATAAGCAAGAGCGCGCCCATGAGCAGGGGAGGGACAGAGAGGGAGAGAAAGAGAATTTCAAGCAGGAGCTCAGTCTCCCAAACCATGAGATTATGACTGGAGCCAAAATCCAGAGTTGGATATTTATCCAACTGAGCCACCCAGGCACCCCATCCACAAAGATTCTTTATGGGACTGATTTCTGAAATCCTATCTCCAGAATTTCTACATACTGATAAGTCATCTGTACAAAGCACTTGTTATGCTCTGAACTGTATTCTTTGCTTTTTTTTTGTAATGAGTAATTTCCATGACTCAAAAAAAATTTTTTTAATGTTTCTTTTTGAGAGAAAGAGAGACAGAGTGCAAGTGAGGGAGGGGCAGAGAGGGAGACACAGAATTCGAAGCAGGATCCAGGCTCTGAGCTGTCAGCGCAGAACCTGACACAGGGCTTGAACTCATGGACTCCAAGATCATAACCTGAGCTGAACTCAGACACTTAACCAAGTGAGCCACCTAGGCACCCCATTCATGTCTGTTTTTGATTTTTATTTTGAGAGAGGGCATTCAAACGGGAGGGGCAGAGAGAGGGGGACAGAGAATCCAAAGTGGGCTCTGTACTAATAGATTCGATTAGAGGGGCACCTGGGAGGCTCTGTTGGTTGAACATCCTACTCTTGGTTTTGGGTCTAGTCATGATCTCAGGTTCCTAGGATGGAGCACAGAGCCTGCTTAGGTTTCTCTCTCCCTCTCTATGTACCCTTCTCCCTCTCTGTCCCCCTTTCAAAATAAACTTCTTAAAAAATGTTAAAATGTCTTAGATGATTGGGCGACCATCTTCGGCTCATGCCATGATCTTAAGATTTGTAGGTTTGACCCTGTGTCAGGCTTTGTGTTAGCAGCGTAGTGTCTGCGTTGGATTCTCTCTTTGTCCCTCTTCTGCTTGCACTCTATCTCATTAAAAAAAAAAAATGATGGTGCCTGGGTGGGTGGCTCAGTTGGTTAATTGTTCTATTTAGGCTCAGATCATAATCTCGTAGTTTGTGGGTTTAAGACCCATGTTGGGCTCTGTGCTGATAGATAGCTCAGAGCCTAGAGCCTGTTCCAGATGCTGTATCTTTCTCTTTCTTTGCCCCTGCCCCATTTATGTGTGCACACGCGTATTCTCTCTCTCAAACATCAGAAACTTTAAAAATATTAAAATGTAAAAAAAATTTTTTTAATCACAGTTAATCCTTATAAATCTAAAGAAAATACAGTTTATAAAAGAATATAGGTATTAGGATAAGGAAGTTATCTGTCTGTAATTATTAAGACCTAAATCCAAAACTGTATCTTAATTGTTTGATGGTATTTACTTGAATTCATTGTTAAGTTAAAGGGTTTCATTTTTAACTTTAACATGACTATGTGTTTCCTCAAGGCAGACAGAAAAGTTATGAGAGGAAACAAATGAAGTGTAATTGCTTTAATATAGTGACACTTTAGTTTCTTTTCATGTAGTATATTTCAGCAAGGTAAGTAAAATAGCTAAACTTTTTTTTGGTCACGTTTATTTCTGCTGAGGAGGAGCAAAGAGAGAGGAAGACACAGAATCCAAAGCAGGCTCCAGCCTTTGAGCCGTCAGCACAGAGCCCCACACAGAGTACCACGAGATCATGACCTTAGCCAAAGTCAGACGCTCAACCAACTGAGCCATCCAGATGCCCCAAAACAGCTAAACTTCTTAAGAGGGTAGCTGGTTAAGGGATTTCCCTTAATATTTCAATAACAAGATAGTAAGTAAAAATATAGATGAATAATTGCATCCAGCCAGTAATGTTAATTTATATATTAACTTTAGATAATTCTTTTGGCATGTTGCTAAATCAAGATAAAATTTAGACAAAGTACTGTCAACTTTAAAATGTAATTTAGAAAATTTCGAAGTTCATGTAACACTCTAGTAGGCATTAAAATGCCCTGCATCATCCTTAATAGGAGGTGGTGGATTGTCATTAGTGATCTAAGTCCTGCTGAAAAATAAGTGGTAGCATCCACTGCTGCCCAGGATGATAACAGTAAGGTCAGTTTCATCAGCTACTTGACTCCTTTTGAATGCCTTTTCTATTAGCTGTGTGTGTAAGAAATTGTTTCTCACTTAACACACTATAGCTTGAAAAGTAGGGCTTGCAGGAAATAATGATTACTGACATTATTTTTCTCACTTTTTAAAAATATATTTTGCTCTTTTTCTGCATGTTTTGATAGATGGGAAGGGTCTACTCACTTGCATAACTTGAGAATATTAATGTATTTCCAAGTTGTGCCTTAGAAAGAGAGCCCTTCTGTTCAAGGCAAGTGTCCTACTACTGCTGTTAGCTTATAGTCCCCAAGCTATTTGAAAACTATTGAACTTTAAAAAGCATGTCCTTCAACAATATATGTGTACGTCAGGTCACATTGTATGCCTTAAATACACTGTAAATCATACATCAACGAAGCTATGGAAGGGAAAATAGCCCTAAAGTGAAAACCTAATATAAAGTTGACTTTGGCAGTTAGATAATAAGATTGGTACATCTTACCATCTGCATCAGGGTACTAGCAATAATAAAAACTAAGCAGCGAGCATATCAACTTGTTGAGGTAAGCTCCTAATTGTATTTGGTAATGAGGACCTATTTAAAAAAAAACATAAAAATTGGAAACCTGAATTATTTTTAGGAAGATGTCAGTCAGTTTTCCATTAGAATGAGAAAATTTATTAAATTGCCTCTAGCAACTTTATATGCTGAAGTATTTGCTATTTAGTAATCACATCTTGGAATATATGGTCTTTACAGAGGACCTAGTCATGAAAATATCAATGGGGAAAGAAGAATGACTCTTGAGTTGCTGAAATGCATTTTTCCATAAATTGCAGCAAGGTTTAAAACTTCATGCAGGCTTTTCCTTAGAATTTTGCTTCTTAAAAACAAAAACCTTTTACTACTAAATTAACTAACACACATGAAAAGGTTCAGAGTGGACTGCTATTAGGCTATTTGCCCAGGAGAATTGAAATGTTAAAATTTTATTTTTATTAATATAACTTTTATAGAAATATTTTCCATACCACATACTAATGCTGCTTTATCAGTTGGACATGACTTTGCTTGCTGATGTATCCATGCAGGAACATGCCTTCAGTATTAGTGAAAGAAGGTTTTTTACACAATTATTTAGTTTCCAAGAAATACCCTACCAAACTGGCTGAAGCAAGAAAAAAATCCTGTTGAATACCTTCTTTTTATGGACATATATTGCATGACAAAGGACTTTTTAAAGGACTTGGAATTTTGGGGGAGGAAGTATTGGTCAAAGGCCTTTTATCACTCAATATGAATGTTAGGGTGGCTTACAAATAGACATTTAATGGAGAGTTACGTATTTGAATGTATGCTTGAAGAAATATAAGCACATCAGACCTGTGATTTGATGGTGTATTGAAATTTCTAGTTGCAAACAGAATCATTAATTAAAAATAGCCACAATGATTATTTGAGTGGACGAAAGACTCCAGAGACCAAGGAAAAGTTGAAGATTGAAGGCTTTGGAAAAGTCAACAGTTGGGACAGTTGCAGGTACCATGAGAAGGTTTTCCCCCCACAATGCTGCTATCGGATTGAAATTTTGGCAACTATTTTCAGTCATGTCATTCAGAGTTCCTCCATGTGAGCTTGTTTAGTTTACATGCCTTCCCCTCAGCAAGGGGAGGATAGGTACCTAACATGAAGGTATGACCAAGACTGCATCCAGTGAGGAACAGGTGGTCCCCCTAGCAAAACTGGGGTTCTGTTGCCAGAAAGAAGAGGGAATGGATGCTGATCAGACTCAAAGAGTCCACTAGTCTTATTGCAAGGCTAAGATTAAAATTAAAAAATAGAGATAGATGATAGGATGAATGTTGAAGGTGGTAAGGAAATGTCTGAAGTGTGAGAAATGATGAATGTCATGCCATCATTATCTCCAGCAGCTTTCAACCCCCCCAAAGTCAATGCCCGCTCATGAGTAAAAATTTGGGGAAATGTAACAGAAGGGCCGAAAGAACTTGAGCCATAAATGAATAGCTTAAAAATCTAAATATACCGTTACTGTATAATCCAGTAATTGCACTCCTGGGCATTTATCCCAGTGCAATGGTATTAAAGAACTTACATCATAAGTGTATATTTTTATTGACTTTTACATAGATGCTACCCAGAATAAGGTACATAGACATTTCTAGCAGGCTCCTTCATGATGATCACTGTAGATTTGTTTTGCATGCTTTGAATTGCACATATGTCAGATCACCCAGTACGCACTCATTTAAGTTTGACTTCATTTGTTCAATGCTTTGTCTTTTGTGTATCAGTAGTTACATCTTAATCATGGAACGTGGGTAGTATTCTGTTAGGTATCTTTTCGTGGTCATAAATACTTATTTCTACTTAATATATATTAATGTGGCTGCTGCGTGCAACTCGGCACAGTTCAGCTCAAGATGCTGATGGACTTCAGGTCCGGTGCTGGAAAGACAATTGTGGTTGAAAGAAGCTTTTCAAGTAGATAAAGTATATTTGAACGTATGGTGATTGAATAGAGGGTTTTGCTCTCTTTGTCCCTTTCATGGTAGCAGCAGGGGTGAACTTTAAGAAGGTGCTATATACCTGTAAGAATATATATCTCCCCAGAAAGAGTTTCATAGAATCCCATTCTATTATTTCGTCTTTCCACCAGCCCTAGCCTACAGCTTGACATGGTAACTATTCTACAACGATTTTGACAGCATTGTCAGGTGTGCCTTAATTTGCAAAAGTTATTTTTAAATCCTATTCCTTGACTGCCCTAAAGATACATTTCAAAGAAGCAACCTTTTAAAAATACAGTTTTAGGGGTGCCCAGGTGGCTCAGTTGGTTAAGCATCCAACTTCAGCTCAGGTTAATGATCTCACAGTTCATTGGTTGGAGCCCCACTTGGGCTCTGTGCTGACAGCTCAGAGCTTGGAGCCTGCTTTGAATTCTGTGACTCCTCTTCTGCCCATCCCTGACTCACGCTCTGTCTCTCAAAAATAAACATGAAAAAAATTTTTTAATATGGCTTTATATGCATACAAATCTTTCCATAACACATTATTTCAATGATTAACTTTGATCCTTTTGACAGAAAACAGATGAACGGATTATTAAGGATCAAGGAGGGGTAGGTTGCAAATGAGTGAGTTTTGAGGAAGTGTTTCATAGCTTGATTATGGTGGTGCTCACATTTGTCAAATTTCAGGGGTGAGTTTTGCTAGATGTAAATTACACTTCAATAAACATGATTTTTAAAACTTACCTCTTCTGGCATCTTAATGACCTTTCCAGTGAAGTCTATGGAAAGATGGTCTTGTATCAGCACCTGAATGATTTAGGGAGATGTTATAAGTGGCAAAAACATCAAAATCGTTTTGGGGTGTAAGTCCCATAAATGACTTAGGCACACAATAAATACCTGAGAAACAAAACAAAACAAACAACATCAAATCGTGTGTGTGTGTGTGTGTGTGTGTGTATAAATGTATTAAGAGTCGAACTTGCTGGGACATAAGATTTATAAAATTGTTTTCTGGTTTTCCTAATGCTCACTTAAGCATTTATAAACATTAATAAAACTAAGGGATATTGAGGATTTCCTAGGGTTGCCATAACAAATTACCACAAACTTGGTGGCTTATAACAACAGGAATTTATTCTCTCACAGGTCTACATGCCAGAAGTCTAAAAGCAAGTTAACAGCAGGACCATAAGCCCTCTGAAGATTTGAGGGGAAAATCTTTCCTCTTCCCGTTTCTAGTGGCTCCAGGCATTACTTGGTTTGTGGCACCAAAACTCCTATGGCTCTCTTCATATGGCCTTCTTTTCTCAGGCTTCTTCCTGTTTATTATAAAGACATTTGTCATTGGATTTAGAACCCACTCTCATTGGGATGATCTCATCTTGAATTCCTTAATCACAGTAGTAAAACCCTTTCCAAATAAGGCCACATCACAATATCTATATCTGGTGGACATATCATTTTGGGGGGACACCATTCAACCCACTACAGGGAGTTGTTTTTGTTTTTAAACAAAGATGGGTAACTTACCTGTAACTTGATTTTTTTTTTTAAAGCTATACTTCCAGGTGAGTCCATATAGATCTAACCTTGGTATGGCTATATAGTAATTTTTCCAGTTATTTCCTTACTCATGGACATTGGGGATGTTTGTGAGCTTTTGCCACTACAAACAATTATGTAATATAGTCATACTTAACTCTAGATAATGATTATTTTATTTCTTTAAGAATGGATTTTTAAATGTAGCATTCCTAGTACAAAAGTATATTCCATGCATTTGCAATTTTAAGGAGGTATTTCTAACAAGAGATTAGGTCTTCATTTCCCATGCCCTTGATAACATCAAATATTAATATATAATAATTTTGCCATTCTGAGTGAAAAGTGGTATATTAGTTTTAATTTGCAATTTTTTTAAGGTATATTTTTGAGAGAAAGAGCAGAGTGTGAGCGCAGGAGGAGCAGAGACAGCGGGAGACGAAGAATCCAAACAGGATCCAGGCTCTGAGCTGGCAGCACAGACTCTGACGCGGGGCTTGAACCCACCAGCCAGGAGATCCTGACCTGAGCCAAAATCAGACACTAAACTGACTGAGCCACCCAGGTGCCTCTGTAATTTCTTGACTGCAGAGGTTGAGCGCTTTATCATATTTATCGGACATTTGGATTTTCTCTTATCTACTCATGCTTTCTCTCTGCTTTATGCTTTTAATTTAGCTTTCACATGTAGGTACTACTATTTTATCTTTATGGATAAAGAAATTGATATTTTAATTAAGGAATTTTCCCCAAGGTTACCCAGCTAATAAGTAGCAGGTTAGGGATTTGGAACCAGGCCAACTGAGGGCAGAGCTGAGGATTATTTTCATATATATTGGGCTTTTTTATTCCTCCAAGGAATAGCTTGTTCTTTGTTTTGTTTTTGTTTTGGCAGTTTTTTTAATAGATTATAAATATTTTTCAAACTATTGTTTGTGCTTTTATTTATTTTCCTTGCAATTACATTATTATAAGTGTAGTTTCCTTATAAGTAAGGATGCAGACTGATGGCACACCTATCCTGGCTGACATGTTAAAAGTTTTAATGTTAATTTTTGAGAGAAAGCATGAGCAAGGGAGGAGCAGAGAGACAGGACGGCATAGGACGGCATAGGATCTGAAGTGGGTTCCATGCTCACAGCAGACAGCTGGATGCAGGGCTCAAACTCAACAACTGAGAGATCATGGCCTGAGGCAAAGTCACACACTTAACTGACTGAGCCACCCAAGCACCTTATTTGTTAAAACTTTTTAATGTGCACTTGAATACCTTTGTTTGGGCAGGCACTGGGTGGAGTGAGTGGGTGGGGAGGAGGGATAGGCTCCGTTTTACTGATTAACAGTACCTACCACCTCTTTTTGCTTGGTCATCCTTAACTGAGTCACATTATCCACCTGACTCCCAAAAGATGTTTTTTCAGTACTTCCATGGTTTCTTGTTTCTATCTTAAGATCTCCCCCATTCCAATTTTATAAAAATCACCTAGAATTTATTGCGATATATGTTGTGAGAGTGGGGACTCAAAACCTTCACATACTGGATGGCAACTTATATCTGCCCATTATGAATTATACCATTTGTCCATTACATCATTCAAATATTCTTCCAAAACATTTGTAATTTTTAACTTTCTGCTGCTTTAACAGTTCCGTGCCATCTTGTACTAAGATCACAGACCTCTCTGATCTCCTGCCTTTAGACCCTGATAATGTAGGGGTAAGGAACTAATTGGTTTTGGCCTTGTCATTTGTTTATGCACTATTCCACTGGAAATTCAAATTGGAAGCCTGGTCACTAATTATTTGAATTCTTTATTTGCTCATGGTCAAGTTCCAAGAGTCACTGAAGGTAGGCTTTTGGTATTGAAACTGCATATGCACAAAGACTGGTTCCAGCTCATGAAGTTAAATTTAATGTCTACATAATGCCTTCAAATTGGGTGAAATGGTTTCCTTTGGAAGTTCACTACATAGTGCTTTGAGTGCTTTATCATATGAAATTACTTTGTAAAATACAGTAATTCAATTATGGATGTCACTATCAGGCATAAAAGAACTTCATCTTTTCTTTGAGAACAAAAATGCCATAGGTTCATTTTTGTTGAGGAACCTGGTCCTAATAAGTAAAGATACTTTTTTCAACAAGGAACCTGCCATTCTAAATGTATTAAAATGCTAATTTTTCATTGAAAATTGTATGATAAGTGAAAAAGTCCAGACACAAAAGGCCATGGATTGCATTTGTATAAAATATCCAGAATAAATCCATAAAGACAAAGTAGATGAGTAGTGATGAACAGCTGGAAGGAGGGAAGAATGGGGAGAGACTGTAATGTTTCTTTTTGGAGTAATGAAAATGTCTGGAATTGGTGGTGGTGGCTCTATAACTTTTCAAATATACTAAAAACTACTAAATTGTATGCTTTAAAATCGTGAATTCTATGGTATATGTTATATCTCCAAAAATATGAAGACAAAAACCTCATTCCAAATTCTGCCTAATTTTCTGCATCAAATGCCATTGTGAGGGGCTGCCTGGCTGGACCAGTGGGAGGAACATGTGACTGTTGATCTCCAGGTGGTGAGTTTGAGCCCCACTTTGCTGATAGCAGAGAGCCCAGTTTGGATCTTCTGTCCCCCTCTCTCTCTGCCTCTCTCAAAATTAAGTAAACATGAAAAATGTTTTAAATGTCATTATAAGAATTTTTATGATTGAGAAAAATCTCAGTGGCTTTTAAAAAAATAGATCTGTCTCTGATATTGATAGAAGCAAAATGGGAGCCCTCAAACTTCCTTGGGTAGATCGTTTTTTAAAGAAAATTATAATGTATACATGGAATCCATCTGGCAATTCTAAATATATAATAGAATCTGGAAAAGAAAATGGAAAATGCCCACGAAGATTTAAAGACCTGCTTGACCCATGTAGAGACAGGAAAAAAACCCAGCACATCGTTAAACATTAGACATTCGATCCCACTTTTCCTCTCTGTCCCTTTCACTTCATCTATTCTCATACTCCCACATCCCGTGGCAGTTGTGAGTTTGTTCTCTATGAATTTGTTATGATCATTTGGTTTTTAGTTTCCACATATAAGTGAAGTCATACAGTATTTGTCTTTCTCTGATTCATTTCACTTAGCATGATAGACCTCTAGTTCTGTCCATGTTGTAAATATAAAGATTTCATTCCTTTTATGACAATATTCCATAGTGCATATGTGTATAAACATATCTTTACCACTTATCTAGTGTCTGCATCAGTTTATGTTCCCACCAATAGTACACGAGGATTCTCTTTTCTTTGCATCCTTCATAACACTTGTTCTATCTTGTCTTTTTGATAATAGCCATTCTGACACCTGTGAGGCAATAGCTCATTGTGGTTTTGTTTGCATTTTCCTGAGGGTTAGTGATACTGAGCATCTTTTCATGTACCTGTTGACATCTGTATGTGTTCTTTGGAGAGATGTCTATGCAGGGCCTCTGCACGTTTATTAGATTGTTGTTTTGTTTCAGCTTTTTTACATTGAGTTTTAGAAGTTCTTTATAGATTTTGGGTGTTAATCCCTCATCAGATCATGTGAGAATGTCTTCACCCATTCAGTACGTTGTCTTTTCCTTTTGTTGGTTTCATTCACTGTGTAAAGGATGAAAGTTTGATGTAGTCCTATTTATTTTTTATTTTTACCATTTTTTAAGTTTAAAATCTTTCCAAAGAAGTCTTGGAGAATAAATATTAACTTGAATGTTAAGATTGAGAAGTAGCTACGTGGAATCCAGGCAGCTGTGTAAATGCTCTGTGTCTATTTTTTTTTAATGTTTTATTTATTTTCGATACAGAGACAGACAGAGCACGAGAGGGGGAGGGGCAGAGAGAGAAGGAGACACAGAATCTGAAGCAAGCTCCAGGCTCTGAGCTAGCTGTCAGCACAGAGCCCGACGCGGGGCTCGAACCCATGATCGTGAGATCTGACCTGAGCCGAAGTCAGAGGCTCAACCGACTGAGCCACCCAGGCGCCCCCTATTTTTTTTTTTTTAATAGCAATACTTCTTTCTTAAAAGATTTTATAGTAATCTCTACCACCCATTGTGGGGCTGAAACTCAAAACCCCCAAATCCATTCACATGCTATACCAAATAAGCAAGCCAGGAGCCCCTCATTCTATTTTTTAACTGCTGAGTAGTAGTCTAGGACACAAGTACCACTGAAAGTTTCTTTCTCTTTTAAGTGGGAATAATAATCAGTCATTTATGGGGTTGTGAAAATAAAATACAGAGGTGCCTGAGTGACACAGCAGGTTGAGCATGGGACTCTGGATTTCAGCTGAAGTCATGACCCCAGGGTAGGGGGTTGAGCCCCTTGTCTGGCTGTGCGCTGAGCCTGCTTAAGATTCTCTTTCTACATCTGTTCCTCACCCCAGCTCACATGTTCGCGCTTAAAAGAAAAAAAATTAAATACATAAAACTCCGTAAAGCACTTCTTAAAATGATGGCTGTATTATTATCAGTTACATCTGGGCTTATTTTTGTTTGTTTTAGCACATGCAACAGTGGGGGAGAGCGACAGAGGGGGAAAGAGAGAATCTTAATCTGCAGGCTCAGTGCTAAGCAGGACACAGGGCTGGATCCCAAAATCCTGGGATCATAACCTGAGCGGAAATCAAGGGTCAGACTCTCAACCCGCCCTGAGCCACCCAGGTGCTCCTTATTTTTGTATTTCTTACCCGTGTTTTCTTTTTTTTTTTTTTAATTTTTTTAATGTTTTTATTTTTGAGAGACACAGAGAGACAGTGTGAGCAGGGGAGGGTGAGAGAGAGAGAGAGAGAGAGAGAGAGAGAGAGAGAGAGAGAGAGAGAGAGAGAGAGAGAGAGAGAGAGAGAGAGAGAGAGAGAAACACAGAATCCGAAGCAGTCTCCAGGCTCTGAGCCCGATGTGGGGCTCAAACCCATGAACCGTGAGATCATGACCTGAGCAGAAGCCGGATGCTTAACTGACTGAGCCACCCAGGCGCCCCCCGTGTTTTCTAAATTATTCGCAATGAACATTATTTTCTATGGAAATTAATTGTTTTAAAAATTTGTTGTTTAAAACAAAAAATCCATGGTGTGATCACTCTGCCAACATACGAAAATGTGAAACCAAAAAATTGAAAGAAACAGGAAAGGGCAAGTCGACTCCTAAAAAAACAACAGAAGTCCCCCCGCCCTCGTGGCTGATCTCCAGGACACCGTACTCTTCCGCTCCCAGAAGCCTCCAGCGGCGGAAGTTGTCACTTTCAGAGGGACGGAGCCCACGCTGTGCGACCGGCAGTAGGCTCGCCATGGCGATGGGAGGAGGCAGCGGTGTCCCCGAGCAGGAGGACTCGGTGTTGTTTCGACGCGGCACAGGCCAGGTGAGGTCTTGGGCGGCGCCGCCTCCAGACGGGCCGCCGGTGCGCGCTCCGAGCGTCCGGCTTGGGGCTTTCGCGGCTGGGCTGGACCGGGCGGGGAGATACTCTGCAGGTTTCTACGTCTTTACCAATTTGGGAGCGTTAACCACAAGCTCCTTCCTCGTGCAGCCTGGGCACCCCGATAGGTTAGAACCGGTTCCTTACCTCAACTTGACTATGCCTTAGTTTGTCCTTTCTTTCTGATGGGGGAGTGTTCGGGGGCAGGCCGGGGTGAAGCAGACAAACGAGGAAGAAAACCATTGAAATGCCACAGTTTTAGGTCGAGGTGTTAGCAATAAAAAGCTAGGTATTTGTTTTCCAGGTATAATTTGAAGTCAGAGGCAACAGGTTTTGCATATAGATTCGATAATGGAGGTTTCAGAGAGGAAAATCAAAGATAATTCCAAGATTGTCCTGAACAGATAAGACGAAATTGCTTTTTCCTGAGATGTACTGAGGTGGAGAAGACTGCAAATGGAGTAGGTTTATAAGGGGAGAAATCAGAAGCTCAGCCTTGGGTGAACAATGATTGGAGTGAGTTTGGAGCGGGGAGAGGAGAAAGTCAAGGCAAAATTGGTAAATAAGTATTTCAAGTCTTATTGTAAATAAAGTAGAGAAAATGACCAATAGATGAAGGGGAGAGTAAAATAAACACGATTCCTAATTGTGTTTTTTGTTTGTAAGATGAGAGGAACCTGTTTCTACGTTTTGTGGGCTGGTGGAAAAGATCAGATAAAAATGGAAAGCTTGAGGATGCAAGGGGCAAAAGAGAAGTGTTGAAGCAGTGTTCTCAAGCAGATTAAGAGAGGATGGATTTGGCCTTTGTTAGAAACATTGACAGCTCATGTGGTGACAGTTATATGGGTACAGACTTGTGTGAATGGGCAGATTTATGAAAGCTCTCTTTTGATTGTGGCTGTTTACAATAAAAGGAATAAGGTCATCAGCTAGGAGTGTGGGGGACACAGGTTTTGGAGGTTTAAGGGGAAAGTAGAAAGTAGGGAGAGTGAATGAGTGTTGAACTAGTGAAATGTAGTGAAGCTGTTGCTAGGCAACATGAAAGATCTACTTGAGATTTTGGTGATGAGTTTAAAGGATACTAGACAGCATGATTGTGTTTTTTCTCCAGCTAAGTTCAATTCAAGCGTGTGAGGGCAGGCACACAGTTAATTAAGTGTTGAAAATAATAGGGCTGTAGTTTTACCAAGTGAATATAAGGAGGGGAGAGGGAGAGGTACAAGGTAATTATGTTAATAATTCACCATGGAATTTAAGCTGGCTAAGAAAGGAATCGAGGGCATTAGGATAGTAAAAGTTTAAAAATTTGGAGGTTCAGTGTTTTGTTCTAGTGAAGTGGAATGGCTGTCACCATCCAGATAGAAGAAATAAGTTGCAGAGGCTAGAAGGTGATAGTTGGAGTGTAGGATTCTTTTGTTGTTGTTGTAGGTTTTTTTTTGTTTTAACAAATATACTTAGCATACTTACCAGTATACGTAACGTACAGTGTTATACTAGTTTCAGGTGTACAACATAGTGGTTCAGCCGTTCTATACATTACTCAGGGCTTATGGTAAATTTACTCTTAATCCCCTTCACCTATTTCACCAATCCCCCCCGACACCCATTTGTTAACCATCAGTTTGGTTTTGATAGTTAACATCTGTTTCTTAGTTTGTCTCTTTTTTGTCCTTTTTTAAAATTGTTTTTTAAATTTATATTAAGTAGGCTCCCAGCCCAATATGGGGCTTGAACTCACTACCCTGAGATCAAGAATTGCATCATGTACTGACTGAGCCAGCCAGACGTCCTCACGTTACCTATTTTTTTCTTAATTCACCATAAAAGTGAGATCATATGGTATTTGTCTTTCTCTGAGTTACTTCATTTAGCTTTTTTTTTTTTTCTTTTTTTTTGAGAGACAGAGACAGCATGAGCAGGGGAGGGCCAGAGAAAGAGGAAGACACAGACACAGAATCCAAAGTAGGCTCCAGGCTCTAAGCTGTCAGCACAGAGCCTGATGCGAGGCTCAAACCTACAAACCGTGAGATCATGACCTGAGCTGAAGCCGGAAGCTGGATAGTTAACCAACTGAGCCACCCAAGCACCCCCTTCATTTAGCTTTATACTCTCTAGAGTCATCCACATCATTGCAAATGGAAAGATTTTGTTCTTTTTGGTGGCTGAGTAGTACTTCATTGTGTATATTTACGACATAGTTATGCATTCATCTATCAGTGGAAACTTGGGCTGCTTCCATAATTTGGCTATTGTAAATAATGCTACAATAAACATAAAGGTGAATGAAATGCCAAAGAAACTCAAGACTAAGAAATGGAAATACATTTCATGCTCATGGGTTGTAAGAAACAATACTATTAAAATGTACTACCCAAAACAGCCAACACATTGAATGAAATCCCTATGAAAATACAGCCAGTATTTTTCACAGAACTAAAGCAATCCTAAAATTTGTATGAAACTGCAAAAGACCTCAAATAGCGAAAATCTTTTAAAAAAATTTTTTTTTTATGTCTTTTATTTATTTTTGAGAGACAGAGATAGTACGAACAGGGGAGGGTCAGATAGAGAGGGAGACACAGAATCTGAAGCAGGCTCCAGGCTCTGAGCTAGCTGTCAACACAGAGCCTGACACGGGGCCAGAAGCCAGACGCTTAACCGACTGAGCCACCCAGGCACCCCTAGGCAAAGCAATCTTGAAAAGCAAAAACGAAACCGAAGGTATCACAACTTCAGATTTCAAGTTAGGTTACAAAGCAGTAGTAATTAAAACAGTATGGTACTGGAATAAAAATACATGCATAGATCAGTGAAATAGAACAGAAGACCCAAAAATAAGCCCACAATTTTGTGGTCAGTTAATCTTTAGCCAAGGCAGAATGAATGTGTATTGGGGAAAAGATAATCTTTTAGGGATGCCTGGGTGGCCCAGTTGGTTAAGTGTCCAACTCTTGGTTTCAGCTCAGTTCATGATCTCACAGTTCGTGGGTTCGAGCCCCGCGTCGGGCTCTGTGCTGACAGCTAGCTCAGAGCCTGGAGCCTGCTTCAGATTCTGTGTCTCCCTCTTTCTCTGACCCTCCCCTGCTCTTGTTGTCTCTCTCTGTCTCTCAAAAACAAATTTAAAATTTTTTTTAAAAATTAAAAAAAAAAAAGATTTTGTTTATTTAAGTAATCTCTCCATCCAGTATGGGGCTCAGACTCAGAACCCCAAGCTCAAGATTTGCATAGTCCACCAACTGATCCAGCCAGGAACCCCTGTCTCATGATTTTAGTTAGCATTTCCCTAATGACTGATGGTTATTAATCATCATTTCATGTTTATTTGCTATCAGTATACGATCTTTGGCAAAATGCTGACATCTTTTGTCTGTCTTAAAATTGGATTCTTTTTGTTAATATTTGAGAGTTCTTCACATATGCTAGATAGAAAACCTTAATCAGGGGCGCCTGAGTGGCTCAGTCGGTTAAGCCTTCGACTTCGGCTCAGGTCAGATCTCACGTTCGTGGGTTCGAGCCCCGCATCAGGCTCTGTGCTGACAGCTAGCTCAGAGCCTGGAGCCTGCTTCCGGTTCTGTGTCTCCTTCTCTCTCTGCCCCTCTCCCTCTCATGCTGTGTCTCTCTCTGTATCAAAAATAAATAAAACATTAAAAAAAGTTAAAAAAAAAAAAAAAAGAAAACCTTAATCAGATAGATCACTTGTAAATATTTTCTCCCAGTTTGTGGCTTGGTTTTTCAGTCTCTTAAATTGTCTTTTTAACAATAGAAATTTTCATTTTGCTGAAATTGAATTTTCAAGGTGTTTTTTTTTTTCGCTGTTCTTTTTTTGTTGGCAATCTAAGGTCACAAAGAGTTTTCAGTTTTACAGTTTCAGGTTTTTACATTGAGGTCTGTGGTCCATTACAAATTAAATTTTATGTATGTCTCAGAAATGCTAATTGTTTTTCTGCATAAGGGTTTCCAATTGTTTCAGCACCATTTGCTGATATTACGATGCTTTCTCTACTAAATTGCTTTTGTGCCTTTGTTTCAAATCAATCAAATTTTCATGGGACTATTTCTGACTTAACATTCATCTCTTTGCATTAACGCTAATACCACACTTTTTTTCAACATTTTTTAATAGTTTATTGTCAAGTTGGTTTCCATATAACACCCAGTGCTCATCCCAATAAGTGCTCTCCTCCCTGCCCATCACCCATTTCCCCTCTCTTTCACCCCCATCAACCCTCAGTTTGTTCTCAGTATTTAAGAGTCTCTTATGGTTTGCCCCCATCCCCTTATTTTTCCTTTCTCCCCGCCCCCATGGTCCTCTGTTACGTTGCTCCTGTTCCAAATGAGTGCGAACATATGGTATCTGTCCTTCTCTGCCTGACTTATTTCGCTTAGCATGACCCCCTCTAGGTCCATCCACTTTGCTACAAATGGCCAGATTTCATTCTTTCTCATTGCCATGTAGTACTCCATTGTGTATATATATCACATCTTCTTGATCCATTCATCAGGTGATGGACCTTTAGGCTCTTTCCATGATTTGGCTATTGTTGACAGTGCTGCTATGAACATTGGGGTATGTGCCCCTATGCATCAGCACTCCTGTATCCCGTGGATAAATTTATTCTTTAGGGACTCCATTTATACATATATTAAATATTTTTTGCTAGACATCTGTATGTAACATTTGATTTACTCTTTTTCTTTTCTTTTTTAATGTGTTTTCCTTGGTACCCCTTAAGCTTTCAGTCAAATATAGTTTGCCTTGGGTACTTTGTAGCCAACATTATGTTTTCTTCCATTTCTATCTTGGTTTTAACTCCTGATTCAGATCTTGCCCTTTTACCCTGCTTTCCCATCTGAGTTTTTAAATTTTTTGATTCGGGGTGGTTTGCAGATGCTAGTTTAATAAGAATATTTAATTTCAATTGGGTGTTTTCTTTCTTTTTTTTTTTGTGATTGTTATTTGGGAAGTTTGATCAGCTGAAATATTTTTCCAGTCACTTTGTCTAAAATCGTAGTTATCTTTTCTTTTCATTTTGAAATGTCGTGTTTCTTTGATCTGACCATAATCACTGCCATGTGAAAAGTTTGGGTTGCTATGTATTTTAATTTTAAGAATGCCCTCTAGGGGGCACGTGGGTGTCTCAGTCAGTTGAGTGTGTGACTTCAGGTCAGGATCTCATGGTTAGTTCATGGGTTCAAGCCCCTCTGTCAGTGTAGAGCCTGCCTGGGATTCTCTCTCTCCTTGCACCTCTACTCCTTACACTCTCTTGCTGTCTCTCAAATAAACGTTTAAAAAAAATAATGCCATCTTGTATTGAAACGGTGGAATTCATCTTCCTTTAACATTAGTGCCTTTTGCAGAATTTTTTTTCAAGGTTTTATTTTTAAGTAATCTCTACACACAACATGGGGCTCGAACTTAGAACTCTGAGATCCAGATTCACATGCTCCTCTGACTAAGCCAGACAGATGGCCCCCATTTGCAGTTGCAGGAGTGTTGATGTGTCTTATTTTGTGATTAAAATGTATGTATATATGTCTTCATTGTCCTTAATTTCTACTGTTTGCTTTCTCACCCTGTACCAAATCTCTAAGGAACGTCTCCCTTTTTAAGTAGAAGTGTAACCTTGAACAGATCAGTTACCTCTGATTGCTTTCCTTGTCTGCAAAATGATTAAATGATTTTTAATTAATTTTTATCAAAAAGTGAGATTAACGGTTTTACATTGGAGCTGATTTTCTCTTACATTGGAGCTTATTAACAGGAGAGCCACCTAAATTAGTTTTGCAACTAAATGAGTCTTCTTTGGAAGTCATTATTGACTAACATTTAGTGACTCATCACTTACATACTACACCCCAGCTCCCATCCCAACAAGTGCCTTCATTAGTGCCCATCACCCATTTAGCCTATCTGACCACCCATCTTTCTTCCATCAGCGGCCTGTTCTCTGTTGTTAAAGAGTCTCTTGTGGTTTGTTTCCCTTTCTTTTTTCCCAACCCCCATCCCCACTTCCCAGTGCTATGGGAGTTCATTTGTACATGACAAGTTGTTTTTCTTCTACTGCTTTCAAGAGTCTCTCCTTGTCTTGAATTTCTGACATTTTAATTGTGCGTCTCGGTGTTTCGTCTTTGGAACTTTCTGGACTTCCTGGGATCTGGATCTCAATGTTCTTCCTTAGGTTAGGGAAGTTTTCAGCCATTATTTCTTCAAATAAGTCTTCTGTCTCTTTCTCTCTCTCCTCCTGGGACCCCTGTAATGCAAAGGTTTCATCTATTGGTGAACCCTTCTGTATTTTCCAGTTCAGTTATTTTTCAACTCTCTGACTTTATTTTCTTAAATTTTTTCTAATTTTTATTTTTGAGAGAGTGTGACAGAGTACAAGTTGGGGAGGGGCAGAGAGAGGGGGAGATACAGAATCTGAAGGAGGCTCTGGGCTCTGAGCTGTCAGCACAGAGTCCAACAGTGCTCAAACTCATGAACCTCAAGATCATGACCTGAACCAAAGTCAGACACTTAACCGACTGAGCCACCCAGGCACCCCTGATGTTTTTTCTTTTTGGTACTTTATTTTATTTTATTTAAAAATAATTTAAGTTATTTTTGAGAGAGAAATAGAACATAAACAGAGGAGGGACAGAGAGAGAGGGAGACACAGAATCTGGAGCAGGCTCCAGGCTCTGAGCTGTCAGCACAGAGCCAGATGCGGGGCTCAAACTCATGAACTGCGAGATTATGACCTGAACTGGAGTCAGCTGCTTAATCAACTAAGCCACCCAGGCACCCCAGTACTTTATTTTTTTATTTCTTTATTGAAGTTTCACTGTGTTCAGCCATCCTCCTCAGCTTGGTGAGCATGTTTAAGACTATTATTTTGAACTCCTTATCAGGTGAATCACTTATCTGTTATTGTTAAGAATTCTTTTCTGTGGTTTTATCTTACTCTTTTTTTTTTAACATATTCCTCTGGTTCTTCATTTTGCTTGACTTTCTGAGTTGGTTTCTGTGCATTAGATAAAACAGCCACCTCTGCCAGACTTCAAGGAGTATCGTGTAGAAGATAGACTTTAAAAGTTCAACCCTGCCCTAGCTTTTGGTTTTTCTGGAATCTTTGTGATTATCCAAGCAGACTATTTTAATTTTAGTGGTTCCCAGTAGTTAAGGATGTGCAAAGATCTCTCTGTATCCCAAAGGGCGGGGGTGGGGGGATCTCAGTCAATATCTTCATTCTGGATGATTGGGAGCCAAACCCTTGGATAGCAGCTCTTAAAGTACGTAAATATATACAGTCTTTTGGGAATGCAAGCAGAAATCCCATGCAGCCGGCAGAGCCATGGGATCTGGAAATGTCCCCTGGGTAGCAATTGCAATAATCAGGGTACCCGGAGAGTGCATAAGCTGCTTTCTGGGAAATACTAGTAAGCTGGAGTAGGGCAGAGAGTGAATAGTCTTATTGGAACCCAGGAATGGAAAGCCCCCTAGTTCCCATAGAGAGATGGTTATGGAGTGTTCCCTGGGCAACAGCTGGAAAACAGCCTGGGACACCAGGTTTGAAAACTGGGGCACCAAGTACATGTAAATGCTCCCCTCCAGGAAACACAAGTGCTCTGTGTAAGATTTAACAGATGGAGGCAGAGGTGAGAGGAAAGAGAGAGACCAAGTAATGGAGCCAAGAGAGCCTTTATTGGAGTCTGCACTTCCCGAGCAAGGTTCCGTGACTCTGGAGTGGGGAGTTAGGGAAGTCGCGCCATGTACGGGAAAGCAAGGTGTTTTATGGATGCAAGAGTTCCGGGTTTGACCTCAGGTGGGCAGATAGCCAAGTAAGGGCATCTTTGGACTGTGGCAGAAATGGATTGGCTGTTTAGTTCAGTGGGGTGGGCGATATGCTGGAATTCCATGGTGAGACATTCCAGATCGGAGAGTGGGGGTCGTAGGTCCCTGGGGGTGCCTGGAACTATCCTCTGACCCGCAATAAAATGGCCACTTGGTCGCCTTCCTGAAGTAACTCTTAACACTCTGGAACTCTGAAGACCGAGAGCACAGAGATGGTGTTGTCTGTCTGGAGGCAGGCAGGAACAGAAATGTGGTGCCCACTAGCCTCTGTGCATTGAGACTATCCCATCAGGGCCCTACAAGTGTGTTAAATTAGAATGCTCCTCAGTCTAACTCTTTAAGCCAATGAGTCTCTTTCACATAAAGAATGTGTGCCTTTTAATCCATTGTTGATGCACTAAGGAGCACTTTAACGGCTCTTTCTCAGTTTGCTATTTCCCTGTAGGTCTTGGTGAATGTGAATCCCCATTATTTTCAAAGCTAGATGTCTTGGGGGCTCATCTCAGGGACTGGTCTTAAAAGTTGAAGTGCCCATTAGGGGGTTAAAAATCTTTTTTCCTCAGGGGGAGTCTCTGGGTTTTGAATTTCATCCCTCTATAGGTTGCTGTACTGGGGAGGGGTTTTTTGGCAAGACTGTTTCTCAGCTTCTCTTACCACTTTGTGGGGATTTGTTTTTTTGTGTTTGCCTAATGTGTAGGAATTGCTCAACTACTTTCTGGGGTTTTTTTGTTTTTGTCTTTATCCCCCTAGAGGAAATTGTTCCACATGTAGCTATAGATCTGGTGCATTGGTGAGGAGCAGGTGAATTCAGGATCTTCTGAAATTGGCATCTTGAACCAGAGAAAATCTTCTTTCAATTCAAATATTTATTGTCTGAATTTCATATCTTAATATTTCATCATATATGTTTTATATTCTTTTTTTGTTTTGTGTGACAATATGTTTTAAATTCCTATTTAGACCATCTCATGAGAGCAGGTAGCAGGATTTCATATACTTCTCGAGAGATGAGGTTTAAGAGATAGTGGATGCTCAAAAATGTTTTTGAATTGAATTAAATGTAAATAAAAATAGAAACCAATGCTACTTAAGTCTTCTACAGATTACTTAATACTGCTCCTGTTTAAAGTGAAAATTGATTGATTAATCACTGTTAACATTTTGTAACTTTAAACCTTTTGAGAATCCTTCTTTGAATAATCTACACAGAGTGTAAGGTCAAGGGGAAAAGAATATTCTTTGGACCTCAGAATCTGTGGTCAGAATAGCATTACCATAGTCTGTATAACAAAGTCAGGCTTTTTATGGCCAGATATTTTCTCACACTGCCAAACCAAACCCTTTATCAGCTCTTAGAAAAGATTGAAACATGGGTTAACTTTGAACAGATCCACTTAGAGTTGGTGGATAGGAATTCACGTGTGGAGCATTCACTTGCCCTTCTTAGAATATTTATATATGTCTAGCTTTGGAGGTAATGTCACATACTGTCCAAGCAGGTAGGCTTCCTGTAGTTTTGTTTAGGATTTAAAATGCCTGGTTTTAGTGTAGCTTCACATCTGGAGTAAATTGGCTTTGACAGTATCTAACCTACATTTTTTTATGAAACACATTTAAACATTAATTGTTTTCTTTACCCTTCCCAGAGTGATGATTCTGATATTTGGGATGATACAGCATTGATAAAAGCTTATGATAAAGCTGTGGCATCATTTAAGGTATGAAATGTTTACTTTTCCTTATTTTCTCATGTTATTCATTTGGGAAAAAAATTAACGGATAACACACTTAAAGTATTTAAGTATTTATTATTAATTTCTGATTTTGAAGACCAATAGATACCATTGGTTAGTTAACTTAGATAATACCTTCCTTTAGAATTTGGTAGGCTGTCTGTATGTCATTCCTTTAGCAAAAGCAATTTAAGTAAAATTAAAAAAAATTTTTTTTTAATGTTTTATTTTTGAGAGAGACAAGGTGTGAGCAGGGGAGGGGCAGAGAGAGAGAGAGACACAAAATCTGAAAGAGGCTCCAGGCTCTGAGCTGTCAGCGTAGAACTCAGTGCCGGGCTCGAACTCAAGAACCGCGAGATCATGACCTGAGCTGAAGTCGGAGGCTTAACTGACTGAGCCACCCAGGTGCCCCTAGGTAGAATTTTGAACATTAATTACTTTTAATATGTTTACATTGTATCAAACTACAGAAATCCTCTAATTCAGATTAGTAGAATGGCAGTCTAGATTATAATTTTCATTTAACAAGCCTTCATTGAAAAAATAAGAAATATCAATAGTTCTTGTGGAGTATTTACAGTATTTTAGGCACTGTTCTAGGTGCTTTACTTAATTCTTGCCCAAATACTTTATTTTTCTTTTTTATTAAAAAAATTTTTTTTTATGTTTTTTATTTTTGAGAGACAGAGACAGCATGAGCAGGAGAGGGTGAGAGAGAGGGGGAGACACAGAATGTGAAGACAGGCTCCAGGCTCTGAGCTAGCTGTCAGCACAGAGCCCGACGCTGGGCCCAAACCCACAAACCATGAGATCATGACCTGAGATGAAGTCAAATGCTTAACCAACTGAGCCACCCAGTTCTCGCCCAAATCCCATGGGTTGGGTATTAAGTCAAGAGTTCTTGAGGGCAGGAATATACAATTCTTTCAGGGGATATAGTCTGTTTTTGTGGCCCAAACAAGACATTTACACAGTTGGCCAACATCATCACTTTCTCTACCGTGTGAGGTATTTAGTTTTATTGAGCTAATGCATGGGCCATCAGTAATTCAGGCAAAGAGCATATCCTCATACAGAGCACCAAAAACAAAGTCAACTTCTTTCCTCTAGTCACTCTTCTAGTGTGAGGTAAAGATCAGACCTATAGGTCATCTTTAAAGCTGAATTCAGATTTGTCTGTAATGCTTTTCTTTCTTTCTTTCTTTCTTTCTTTTTTTTTTTGGTGTTTTTATTTCTTTTTTGAGACAGAAAAAGCACAAGCTGGAGAGGGGCAGAAAAAGAGGGAGACAGGAACCAAAATGGGCTCTGTGAAGGCAGTGGAGAGCCTGATGCAGAGCTCGAACCCATGACCTAAGCTAAGTCAGCATCCAGCTGGCTGAGCCACCCAGGCGCACCAATAATGCTTTTCAATATACCTTTAGGGTAGAAGCACACTAGTGCAAGTTCTATAAAGTGCAGATTAAAGTGTAGCTCAGCTTTGGATGAGATTGATGATATTAGAGAGGGAAGTAGTCTGAGCAGAGCAAAATAACTAATTTGGAGAAAAGAAGGTTTTAATTTTAATTGTGTGTGTGTGTGTGTGTGTGTGTGTGTGTGTGTGTGTGTTTAATGTTTTTCTAGTTTATTTTTGAGACAGAGACAGTATGAGCCGGGGGGAGAAGAGAGAGAGGGATACATAGAATCAGTAGCGGGCTCCAGGCTCTGAGCTGTCAGCACAGAGCCCGACGTAGGGCTTGAACCCACAAACGAGAGATCATGACCTGAGCCGAAGTCGGAGGCTTAACCCACTGAGCCACCCAGGCGCCCCAATTGTGTTTTTTTGAAGTAAATGTGAAGATATGAAATTGGTAATTAGAAATCTTGCATTGAATGAAGAAGAAATGTCAGTTGGATATTAGATTTAGAAGTGTCTCTGCATAGGGGCACCTGGGTGGCTCAGTCCGTTAAGCATTCAACCTCCGCTCAGGTTATGATCTCAAGGTTTGTGGGTTTGAGTCCCGTGTCAGGCTCTTTGTTGACAGAACCTGGAGCCTGCTTTGGATTCTGGGTCTCCCTCTTTCTCTCTGCCCCTTCCCTTGCCCCTTCCCTTGCTTGTGCTCTGTCTCTCTCTCTCTCTCAAAAATAAGCTTAAAAATTTTTTTAATAATAAAAAAATAGTCTCTCTGCGTGAAGGCTATAATTGAAGTAATAGGAATACATGATCATAAACAGGTAAAGAAGGATGGACAATTCTTTTTCAGAACGCCCACGACTTGATCAGAGAGGTAGTAAAGCATTGGAGCTCTATGTCATTGTATCATCTGAAATGTCACGATTATCAAGACAAATGATCATCAGAATTTGACTTGATAGAAAGATTGAGAGTGAGAACTTGATTAAAAGGGTCCTTAACTCAGATAATCAGATACCTGAGGCCTTCCAGCCTAGTTTCTTAAGCATGTAGGATGATAAAAAGAGGAAGTGGAGGCGCTCTGAGTTGATGAGACCTTGAAGCCAAGCTTGTAGTGACTGAGTTATATTGTTACACTTTTTTCATGTATCACCCTGTAATGTGTACATTTCTACTCATATTTTTACAGCATGCTCTAAAGAATGGAGACATTTCTGAAGCTTCAGATAAACCAAAAGGCACACCTAAAAGAAAACCTGCTAAGAAGAATAAAAGCCAAAAAAAGAATACCACAACGCCTCTGAAGCAGGTTATTTTAAAACATTGAGATTAAACTTCAGAGAGTTTCTTGTTACTGTTTTTAATAATAGTATAAAATATCTTTAACTCAAATGATTAGGCTTTTCCATTGACGTGTAATTATAAAATGTCTAAAATAGCTGTTAAACTTCCTATTGTTTAGGAACATGCATGTCAATAAAAGTATAGTGAATTAGGTGGGAATGATAAATAATATATTGAAGGTTATGTTTACTTTATGTGGGGGCGGGAAGGTAGAGGAACCCTGTGCTACTTGGGAGGAGTACCTCAGGGCCTTAAACTGAATTGGCTGTGTTAAACTGAGAAATGGCTGTGCTTTTTTTTTTTCTTCAAAAACTCTGAAAATACTAATACCCAGTAACCAGAAATTCTGGGTGGAATCATTTCTGCTATTTAAAACAGCAGCCCTGAACGCTAAGTATTTTGGTGTCTTGTCAATCCCTTTAGTTTTATCATTACCAAGGGGAAGAGAGCTAACATTTGATAAGCACTCCCTGTGTGCTGGACCGGAGTGCGGGACACTGGGCGCTCTCCCTCCTTTCTGTTCTCCACAGCCCACAGATGACGTAGATGAGGAAACTGAGGTTTAAAGAGATTAAGAAACTTGTCTTAATTGATTATATAAATGATAGAATTTGTATTACTTGTAAATATGTGGCATGATTATATAAACAGCAAAATTAAATTTATATTGGAAATTCAGATTTATGTGTCTTTGGCCCCAAGCCCAAGATCATTCTGCCTTCCAGACCAGGTAACTGGAGACCATCCACTCCACAGCCTGCCTTACCTTACCTTAGTTTATCCTCTCTAAAAGAAATATGTGTGTGTGTGTGTGTGTGTGTATTTTTCGTTTCTTTTATAGTGGAAAGTTGGTGACAAATGTTCTGCCATTTGGTCAGAAGACGGCTGCGTTTACCCAGCTACCATTGCTTCCATTGATTTTAAGAAAGAAACCTGCGTTGTCGTCTACACTGGATATGGAAATAGGGAGGAGCAAAATGTGTCTGATCTACTTTCCCCAGCGTCTGAAGTAGATAATAATGTAGAACAGAATACTCAGGAGGTAAGGATACCAAAAAAGGGAAAGAAAAAGGAATTCTTGGAAGTAGAGAGATGAGAAACTAAAAGTTGTTTGATCCCCTGAAGCATTAACATTTTTTAATGATGCCTTTATAACAAAAATATGTATATTTTTTTCTTTTTAAGAATGAAAATGAAAGTCAGATTTCAACAGATGAAAGTGAGAACTCCTCCAGGTCTCCTAGAAATAAACCAAATAATGTCAGGTCAAAAGCTGCTTCATGGAACTCTTTTCTCCCTCCACCACCCCCCATGCCAGGAGCAGGCCTGGGACCAGGAAAGGTATGTTTCTGCCATGAAAAGGTTACCCAAGAAATAGTTAATAATTTTAGAACTTTCCACCCCTCCATTGGGAGTGTTTTAGCTTTTCCATGAAAATTTTTTAGCTTTTGTAAATCCATACTTGAAAATTCTTTGAAAAGGAAGTAAGATAGTAACTCTGGAGTACTTTACACTGAAACACTTTCCCAGCTATTCTTATGGAAAAATGGCTGTTAGGCTAACAATCTCGTGAATTTACATTAGAAAGTGTACTGGTATTTTACTGTGGGCAGGGTATCACTGGGTTAAGATCTGTAAC
>PISW01013308.1:0-27044 GCA_004023785.1 Mungos mungo
CTTTTTTTTAATATTTTCTCTTCGTTGAACTTCTCACCAAATTCATTCTCTCTTCTCTTCAGTCTGGTGAGTATTTTATGATGATTCCTTTAAACTCTTTTCAGGCATATTGCTTATCTCTGTTTTATTTTTTTCCTCTTAAGTTTTGCCCTATTCTTTAGTTTGAAGCTTACTGCTCTGTATCCTCATTTTGCTTGATTTATGTATTTCTATGAATTAAGTGAAATAGTTACTTCTCTTAAACTTATAGAAAATTATATTGTGTATGGTCATCCCCTGTGAAGACGGTGTGTGCTTAGTAGCTTTGGTTGTCTGGCTGGAGTAGTGGCTGGCATGGGCTGGGAGTCCTGGGGCAATCTGTGCTGGATATGCCCTGGTGGAGTATCCAGAGCTGACATTGGTGAAAGCTGGTATCTGGGCCCTCTGTGCAAAAAGTTCCCTGGAAAGATGGCTGAAACTGAAGTGGGTATAAAGCAGGGGTTCCTGGGTTCTGTGAATTACAAGCATCCTTACAAGTCCTCTGGAACAAAAGTGGGCATGGGAGGTCCCCAGGCACATTCCACTGGTGATTTCATAGTATCTGGAATTGAAGTGGTCAAGATCTGGAGGGTTCTCAGGTGCTTTGTGACCTGAGTCAAGATGGCTGGAGGTGTGTGGTGAGTGCTGTACGGGTGTGTCACCATGTGTACTGTGCTAGGGCCAACGTGATGGGATATATTGGACTGGTATGAGCCTGGACGTTGGGGCTCATGTAGGTGATAGGTTGGCTAAGGTGCCCATATCCTACTTCTGTCCACACTGTCAAGGTGAAGGGGCTATGTAAATCATGGCACTCCCTAGCCCCTCCAAACCAAAGAGATTTCCAGCAGTTATTCTGATATTTGGCAGAGTTCTATGGCAAGATCTTTTATATCCTAGTTGCTCTTTTAAACTACCACTTTTTACCTGTGTCCCAGGACAGAACATTCTTCTCACAGTCCCTCTATACTGTCTCTCTCCATGGTAGTTTGCAGTGTAGAGGTTGGGGTTTCTCATTACCATTACTCCATCTTTCTTCCTGTTCTATATCTTCTGGAAGGTTGAAACTCTTCAATCAGCTTTCATTTTTTCTTCAGAAGAATTTTTTTTCTATTAATAAGTGTAGATTTGGTGTGTTTGTGGAAGAAGTGAGTTCAAGGTCTTCCTATGTTGCCATCTCGGAACCTCCCCTGTAATAAAATTGGTTTTTTTAAATAGTTTATTGTCAAATTGGTTTCCATACAACACCAAGTGCTCTTCCCCACAAGTGCCCTCCTCCATCACCACCACCACTTTCCCCCCTCCCTCTTCCCCTTCAACCCTCAGTTCCTTTTCAGTATTCAATAGTCTCTCAAGTTTTGCGTCCCTCTCTCTCCCCAATGGTCTTTGCTTCTTTCCCTTCCCCTGGTCCTCCATTAGGTTTCTCCTGTTCTCCTGTTAGACCAATGAGTGCAAATATATGGTATCTGTCCCTCTCTGCCTGACTTATTTCTCTTAGCATGACACCCTCGAGGTCCATCCACTTTGCTACAAATGGCCAGATTTCATTCTTTCTCACTGCCACGTAACACTCCATTGTGTGTGTGTGTGTGTGTGTGTGTGTGTGTATACATACCACATCTTCTTTATCCATTTATCAGGTCATGGACATTTAGGCTCTTTCCATGTTTTGGCTATTGTTGACAGTGCTGCTACGAACATTGGGGTACATGTGCTCCTATGAATCAGCACTTCTGTATCCCTTGGGTAAATCTCTAGCAGTGTTACTGCTCGGTCATATGGGAGTTCTATTGATAGTTTTTTGAGGAACTTCCACACTGTTTTCCAAAGCAGTGGCACCAGTTTACATTCCCACCAACAGTGTAGGAGGGTGCCCGTCTCTCCACACCCTCGCCAGCATCTATAGCCTCTTGATTTGTTCATTTTAGTCACTCTGACTGGTGTGAGGTGGTATCTCAGTGTGGTTTTGATTTGTGTTTCCCTGATGATGAGTGATGGTGAGCATCATCCCATGAGCCTGTAGGCCATCTGGATGTCCTCTTTGGAGAAGTGTCTGTTCATGTCTTCTGCCCATTTCTTCACTGGGTTATTTGTTTCTTGGGTGTCGAATTTGGTGAGTTCCTTGTAGATTTTGGATACTACCTCTTTATCTGATATGCCATTTGTCACTATCTTTTCCCATTCTGTCGGTTGCCTATTAGTTTTCTTGATTGTTTACTTTGCAGTGCAGAAGCTTTTTATATTGATGAGGTTCCAATAGTTCATTCTTGCTTTCATTTCCCTTGCCTTTGGGGATGTATCGAGTTGGAAATTGCTGCAGTTGAGGTCAAGGAGGTTGTTTCCTACTTTCTCCTCGAGCATTTTGATGGTTTCCTGTCTCACATTCAGGTCCTTCAGCTATTTAGAGTTTATTTTTGTGTATGGTGTAAGAAAGTGGTCTAGTTTCATTCTTCTGCTTGTTGCTGTCCAGTTCTCCCAGAACCACCTGCTAAAGAGGCATTTTTTTTTCCCAACGTGTACTCTTTCCTTCTTTGTAAAAATTAATTGGCCGTGCATTTGTGGGTCCAGTTCTGGGTTCTCTATTCTATTCCATTGGTCTATGTGTCTGTTTTTGTGCCAATACCATACTGTCTTGATGATGGCAGCTTTGTAGTAGAGGCTAAAGTCTGGGATTGTGATGCTTCCCGTTTTGGTTTATTCTTCAATATTACTTTGGCTATTCAGGGTCTTTGTAGTTCCGTATGAATTTGAGGATAGTTTGTCTAGCTTTGAGGAGAATGCTGGTGCAATTTTGATGGGGATTGCATTGAATGTGTAGATTGCTTTGGGTAGTAATGACATTTTCACAATGTTTATTCTTCCGATCCATGAACAGGGAATGTTTCTCCATTTCTTGGTGTCTTCTTCAATCTGTTTCATAAGTTTTCTATAGTTTTCATCATATAGGTCTTTTACTTTCCTGGTTAGGTTTACTCGTAGGTATGTTATGGTTTTTCATGCAATCGTGAATGGGATCAGTTTCTTGATTTCTCTTTTCACTGCTTCATTTTTGGTGTATAGGAATGCAACTGATTTCTGTACATTGATTTTGTACCCTGCACCTTTACTGAATTCATTGATCAGTTCTAGAAAGCTTCTGGAGGAGTTGATCGGGTTTTCCATGTAGAGTATCACAGCATCTGCGAAAAGTAAAAGTTTGACTTCTTCTTTGCCAATTCTGATGCCTTTTATTTCCTTTTGTTGTCTTATTGCTGATGCTAGTACTTCCAGCACTATGTTAAACAACAGTGGTGAGAGTGGACACCCCTGTCGTGTTCCTGATCTCAGGGGGAAAGCTCTCAGTTTTTCCCCATTGAGGATTATATTAGCTGTGGGCTGTTCATAAACTGCTTTTATAATGTTTAGGTAAGTTCCTCCTATTCTGACTTTCTCTTTTTATTAAGAACAGGTGCTGTATTTTGTCAAATGCTTTTTCTGCATCTATCGACAGGATCATATGGTTTTTATGCTTTCTTTTGTTAATGTGATGGATCACATTGATGGATTTGCAAATATTGAACCAGCCCTCTAACCCAGCAATGAATCCCGCTTGATCATGATGGATAATTTTTTTAATATGCTGTAGAATTCGATTTGGCAGTCTCTTATTGAGTATTTTTGCATCTGTATTCATTAAGGATATTGGTCTGTAGTTCTCTTTTTTTCTGGGTCTCTGCCTTGTTTGGGTATTAAGGTGATGCTGGCTTCATACAATGAGTTTGGAAGTTTTCCTTCTATTTCTACTTTTTGGAATAGTTTGAGAAGAATGGGCAGTAATTCTGCTTTAAATGTCTGGTAGAATTCCCCTGGGAAGCCATTTGGCCTTGGGCTCTTATTCATTTGGAGATCTTTGATAACAGCCTTGATTTCTTCACTGGTTATCGGTCTATTCATGCTTTCTATCTTCCCGTTTGAATGTTGGTAGTGCATGTGCAGTTAGGAATTTGTCCATTTCTTCTATGTTGTCCAGTTTGTTGGCATATAATTTTTCATAGTAATCTCTGATAATTGTTTGTATTTCTAAGGGATTGGTTGTAATGGATTAATTTTCATTCATGATTTTGTCTATCTGATTGCTCTCTCTTTTCTTTCTAAGGACCCTGGCTAGTGGCTTATCAATTTTGTTTATTTTTTCAAAGAACCAACTCTTGGTTTCATTGATCTGCTCAACTGTTTTTTGGATTCTATATTGTTTATTTCTGCTTTATTATTTCTCTTCTTGTGCTGAGTTTGGGGTGCTCTTACTGCTCCTCTTCTAGTTCCAGTAGGTGCTCCGTTAGACTTTGAATTTGCACTTTTTCTAGTTTGTTGAAATAGGACTGAATTGCAATATACTTTCCTCTTAAGACTGCCTTTGCTGCATCCCAGAGGGTTTGGATTTTTGTATTTTCATTTTATTTTGTTTCCATATAATTTTTAATTTCTTCTCTAGTGCCTGATTAGCCCAACCATTCTTTAGTAGTGTGGTTTTTAACCTCCACGTTTTTGGAGGTTTTCCAGACTTTTTCCTGTGGTTAATTTCAAGTTTCATAGCATTGTGATCTGAAAGTGTGCTTGGTATGATCTCTATTCGTTTATACTTATGGAGGGCTGCTTTATGCCCCAGTATGTGATCTATCTTGGAGAATGTGCCATGTGCACTCGAGAGGAAAGTGAATTTCCTAACTTCAGGAGGCAGAGTTCTAAATGTATCTATCAATTCCATCTGTTCCAATGTGTCGTTCAGGTCCATAGTTTCTTTGGTGATTTTCTATCTGGTTGATCTATCCATTGCTGTCAGTGGAGTAGTAAAGTCCCCTGCAATTAGCACATTCTTATCAAGAAGATTGTTTCTGTCTGTGATTAATTGTTTTATGTATTTGGGCGCTCCCAAATTTGGCACATAGATATTTATAATTGTTAGGTCTTCCTGATGAAGAGACCCTGTAATTATTATATAATGTCTTTCTTCATCTCTTGTTACTGCCTTTACTTTAAAATACAGTTTGTCTGTTATAAGAATGGCTACTCTGCCTTTCTTTTGGCATACAATCGCATGATAGGCATTTCTCCATCTCTTTACTTTCAAACTGCAGGTATCTTCAGGTCGAAAATAAGTCTCTTGTAAACAGCAAATAGATGGATTTTGTTTCTTTATCCATTCTGCTACCCTGTGTCGTTTGGTTGGAGCATTCAGTCCATTGGCATTCAGTGTTATTATTGAAAAATATGGGTTTAGAATCATTGTGTTCTCCGTAGAATTCATGTTTATTGTGGTGTCTCTGGCACCTTGTATTCTTTGCAACATTTCTCTTATAGAGTCCCTCTTAAGATTTCTTGTAGGGCTGGTTCAGTGGTCATGAATTCTCTAAATTTTTGTTTATTTGGGAACACCTTTATCTCTCCTATTTTGAATGACAGGCTTGCTGGATAAAGGATTCTTGGCTGCATGTTTTTTCTGTTCATCACATTGATGATTTCCTGCCATTCCTTTATGGCCTGCCAAGTTTCATTAGATAGGTCTGTAACCATTCTGATAGGTTTCCCTTTGTACGAGAGGGCCCTTTTATCCAAAGCTGCTTTCAGAATTCTCTCTTTATCTTTATATTTTGCCAGTTTCACTATGAAACTATGTCGTGCCGAAGGTCGATTCAAATATGTCTTAAGGGGTTTTTTTGTGTCTCTTGACTTTGAATATCAATTTCTTTCCCCAGATTTGGGAAATTCTTAGTTATAATTTGGTCTAGTATACCTTCAGGACTTTTCTCTCTGTCTTCGTCTTCCGGAATTCCTATGATGCGGATGTTGTTCCGTTTGATTGTATCACTCAGGTCTCGAATTCTCCTTTCCTGCTCCTGGATCAGTTTCTCTCTCTTTTTTTCAGCTTCCTCTTTTGCTATAACTATATCTTCTAATTCACTTATTCTTCTCTCTGCCTCTTCAGTTCTTGAGGTGGCTGCCTCCATTTTATTATTCACCCCATTTATAGCCTTTTTTAACTTGTCATACCTCTTTTCAAAGTTCCTAGTCATTGTCTAAGTTGCTTCTTTGATGCTTTTCTCAACCCCAGGGATTAATTATGACAAGTTTTAAAAATTCTTGTTCGGTGATGTTGTTTAGGTTTGTGTTGACCAGTTGTGGCTGTGACTTCTTCCTGGAGGTTCTTCAGGGGAGAATTCCTTCGTTTTGTCATTTTGGCTAGTTTTCTCTCCCTTTTCAGTTTTTAAAAGCTCATTGTGCACTGTGCACGTGTTCATATTGCTCTGTTATAGGAGGCTTATCGACTTCCAGGGCCCGTCATTTTAGGAAATATTCTTTTAATGATGTCTCTCAGTTTCTCTTGTTGTGCCTTGTATATTTTATTTCCCTACTCAGTGATATTTGGGACTTGTCATCATGCGCACTTTGGCTTTTTTCTTGGGGCAGCCCTAAGAAAGAAAACAGACAGACAAACACAGTAGGAACAGAAGCACACAACTGCACAGAAATATAAAACAAACAAACAAATTAAAAGGGGGAAAGGAAGGAAAGAAAATGGAGAGGAAAGAAAAGAAGACAAAAAGATAAAGGGGGACAGAGACAACAAAGGAGAATGGACAGTCTAAAAGTGTATGATCAGTTGAGGGGAGAGATAAGGATGAGTACGGGAGAATATATCTGGATTGCAAGAAAGAAAAAAAAAAGAAAAAAAGAGAGAGAAAGGAGAAAGGAAAATAAGGAGTAAAAATTTAAAAAAAATTAAGTAAAAAAAGGTAATAATAATAAAAAGTAAGTTAAAAGAAAAAGAAAGAAAGCATCAGCAGCTTCCCCTCATGGATAGGCATGGTTTGGTTATTAGGTCTCAGTGGACTGCTCTCAGAGGCTCTGCCTTTATGGCTGCAGAGAGTAGAATGGTGGCGCTCCAAGCTCTGCTGGAACTAAGTGCTGTGGGCCACTCTAATGAGTCAGATTTCCCTTTTCTACAGCTGAGACAAGTTGTATTTTCCAGGCCTGCCTCGTTTCAAAATCTTAGTCCATGCACTTTTATGCTACCACAGATGTGATGTACTTGCTTTCATGGCTGGCTTCTTAGCCAGGATCTTCTAGGGGTGGGGAGCAGTTTCTCTAGGCACTGGCCGGGATTCGTGCTGTTGGTGCCCAAGGCACTGGGCGCTGCTAGAAATGAGCTGTGTGCTCCTGTAGCCAAAGCGCACCCCCACCCCCGCCTCCACCACCGCCAACTCCCTGCCAGGATCACGTAGGTGTGGGGGCTTTTTTTTCCCTATTGGCACCTGGGATTCTGGATTTGCGCAGCCAATGCTGGAGGCGAGATGCACCATGGAAATGAGTTGTGTACTCCTGCTCCCGCAGCTGAGGCCAAAGTGCACGCCCCTGGGGTTGCCTCTGCTGTTGACAGGGCTGCTGACTCCCTGCCAGGATGGTACAAGGCTGGAAGCTGTTTTTTCCCTTGTGCTGCCCAGGTTCGGGATTTGGGCTACCCAGCAGTTATATATGGAGTAGAGTTTCTCTCTCTGAGTGGGGTAAAGGTTCTTTATCTCTTTTCTAGAGACAGTACTATGAGCATGTTCAGTTTCTCTTTCTCTTCCCTTTGTCTCTCAGGGGCTCTGCGCACTTGCCCTGTGTTGGGCTGGGGCTCCCACCTCCCCTGCCCTTCTCGGGGTGGCCCGTTTTCCAATCTCCGCAGTTTGCACTCACTCACTCAGGCATCTTTGAGGTTGTCTTTCTTCCAGAGTCTGTATTTTCTCCTTCCACTCTTGCAGATGAGAGTAATGTCTTTCTCAGTTCTATAGATGGGGCAGATGAAGTTTACAGAGCTCCCTTCCTCTCCACCATCTTGGCTCCTCTTTCAATACAATTGTTTTAAATGTCTTTCCAACATACGTTGAGAACCATGTTAGGCAGTGTTATAATTTTGCTTCAAGAATCAAACATAATTTATAGAACTTGAGAGGAGAGTTTATTTCATTTATCCACATTTTTGTACCTTATGGATTTTTTTATTCTGTTGTTCCAAGATTCCTTTTTTTATAATTACCATTTTGTTTCACGACCTTCCTTTAATTATTAATTTAGGGGAGGTTTGCTGGTAACATATTATTCTAGTTCACCTAAAAATGCCTTGGTTTCCCCTTTATTTTTCTACAGTTTTATCGCTGGAAATAGAATTCTATATCCATTCTTTATTTAAGCATTTGAAAAATGTACTTTTTTTTGGACTTCATAGTCTCTAAGAAGTCCAATGTATTTCAATTTATTTTTTCCCCTATATGTATGCACCATGCCCTGTTGCTGCTTTCAAGACTTTGTCTTTATTTTTTACAAGTATGATGTGTCTTGGCAGCGATTGGTTTGGGTTTTAACAATTTAAGTTTCACTCAATATTTAATGTGTGTGCATTGTTGTTTTATTCTGCCAAACTTGTGGTTTTCAAGCATTATTTTTTCAAATACTTTTCATCCTTATTAGTTTCCTTCTTATTCTGGGAATCCAATAATATGAATGCTAGATCTTTTGTTAAGTCCCATAAGTCTTAAAGCTTCGATTTTTTTGGTCTATTTTTTTCCTTGTTGTTCAGATTAGGTAATTTCTATGGTCCTAATTTGAAGTTCACCGATACTTTCTGTTTCCTGTCCATTCTACTGTTAAATGCATCAGTTGAGTTTTTTCCTTCCAAGATTTTATTTAAATTCAAGTTAGTTAACATACAGTGTTGTATTGGTTTCATGAATAAAATTTAGTGATCCATCACTCAAACATTACACCCACTGCACATCACCCATTTAGCCCATTTCTCTCCTCCTCTCCACTCCAACCATCCTCGGTTTGTACTCCATAGGTAAGAGTCTCTTATGGTTTGCTTCCTTCTTTGTTTTGTTTTTTAATGTAAAAATCCATTTTCATTTTCTTTTTTAAAATTTTTAATATTTATTTATTTTTGAGAGAGAAAGAGACAGAGCATGAGTGGAGGAGGGGAAGAGAGAGAGAAAGAGAGAGACATAGAATCCGAAACAAGCTCCAGGCACTGAGCTGGCAGCAAAAAGCCCAATGTGGGGCTTGAACCCATGAACTGTGAGGTCATGACCTGAGCTGAAGTCAGGTGCTTAGCCAACTGAGACACCCAAGCCCCACTCCCTCTCTGTTTTTCTCTTATTTTATTTTGCCTTACCTTCCCCATTATTCATCTGTTTTGTTTTTTAAATTCCACACAGGAGTGAAATCATACGGTTTGCTTAGCACAGTATACTCTAGTTCCATCCTCGTTGTTGCAAATGGCACTTTTATTATTATTTATTTTTTTAATTTTTAAAAAATTATTTATTTTAATTCAAGCTCCTTAGCATACAGTGTGGTATTCATTACAGGAAGAGAACCCAGTGGTTCATCACTTACATATAACAACCAGCGTTCATCCCAATGTCCTCCTTAATGCCCAACACCCATTTCCCCATCCCCCACTCATCTCCCCTCAAGCAACACTGTTTGTTCTATGAATTTAAGAGTGTCTTATGGTTTTCCACCATCTCTGTTTTTATCTTATTTTTACTTCTTTTCCCCTATGGTCATCTGTTGTGTTTCTTAAATTCCACATAGGAATAAAATCATATATTTACCTTTCTCTGACTGACTTGCTAAGCACAATACACATTATTTCCATCCATATTGTTGCAATGGCAAGATTTCATTATTTTGGAATAGAATAGAGACCCCAGAAATGGACCCACAAATATATGGACAACTAATCTTCAACAAGGCAGGAAAGAGTATCCAATAAAAAAAGCTGGTCTCTTTAGCAAATGGTGTTGGGAGAACTAGATAGCAACGTACAGAAGAATGTAACTGAACCACGTTCTTACACCATACACAAAAATTAACTGAAAATGGATGAAATACCTACACGGGAGAAAGGAACCCATCAAAATCCTAGAGGAGAAAAGAGGCAGAAACCTCTTTGAACTTGGCTGTAGGGACCCCTTAATTGGCATGTCTCTGAAGGCAAGGGAAACAAAAGCAATCCTGAACTATTGGGACCTCATCAAGATAAAAAGCATCTGCACAGCCAAGTAAACAATCAACAAAACTAAAAGGCAACCGATGGAATGGGAGAAGATATTTGCAAATGACATAACAGATAAGGGATTAGTAACCAAAATCTATAAAAAAATGTATCAAACTCAAGCCCCAAAATAAATAATCCAGTGAAGAAATGGGGAAAACTCATGAATAAACACTTCTCCAAAGAAGACATCCAGATGGCAGACACATGAAAAGATTCTCAACATCACTCATCATCAGAGAAATACATATCAAAACTACAATGAGACACCATCTCACACCTGTCAGAATGGCTAAAATTAACAACTCAGGAAACAACAGATGCTGGCAAGGCTGTGGAGAAAGGGGAACCCCTTTGTACTATTGGTGGGAATGCAAACTGGTGTGGTCACTCTAAAAAACAGTGTGGAGGTTCCTCAAAAAATTAAAATTAGAATTACCTATGGCCCAGAAATAGCACTACTAGGAATTTATCCAAAGCATACAGGAGTGCTGATTCAAAGGGGCACATGCACCCAAATGTTCACAGCAGCACTATCAACAATAGTCAAATTATGGAAAAAGCCCAAATGTCCATCAACTGATGAAAGAATAAAGAAGATGTGGTACATATACACAATGGAATAATGAAATCTTGCCATATGCAACAATGTGGGTGGAACTGAAGGGTATTATGGGTATTATGCTAAGTGAAATAAGTCAGTCAGAGAAAGAGAGATATCATATGATTTCACTCATATGTGGAATTTAAGAAACAAAACAAATGAACATGGGGTGGGAGGTAAGAGAGGAAAACCAAGAAACAGACTCTTAACTAAAGGGAAGAAACCGATGGTTACCAAATGGGAGGTGGAGGGCGGGATGGGCTAAACAGGTGATGGAGATTTGGGAGGCACTCGTGATGAACACTGGATATTGTATATGTGTGTTGAATCACTAAATTCTACACTTAAAACTATTATTACAATGTATGTTAGCCAACTGGTATTTAAATAAAAACCTGGAAAGAAAAAAAAAGATTTCATTACTTTGATCACCGAGTAGTATTCTATTGTACATGTATACCACATCTTTATCCGTTCATGGCTGATGGACATTTTGACTCTTTTCATAAATTGGCTATTGTTGATAGTGCTGTTGTCAATATTGGGGTGTATGTGCCCTTCAAAACAGCGTTTTTGTATGCTTTGGATAAATACCTAGTAGTGCAATTGCTGAGTCATAAAGTAGTTCTATTTCTAATTTTTTGAGGAACCTGCATACTGTTTTCCAAAGTGGCTGCACCAGTTGGCATTCCCACCAACAGTGCAAAAGGGTTGCCCTTTTTCTGCATCCTTGTGTATCTGTTTTTTTCCTGACTTGTTAATTTTAGCCATTCTGTCAGGTGTGAGGTAGTATTTCATTGTGGTTTTAATTTGCATTTCTCTAATGATGCTTAGTGTTGAGTATTTTTTTCATGTATCTCTTAGCCATTTGGATGTCTTCTTTGGAAAAGTGTCCATTCATGTCTTCTGCCCACTTCTTCACTGAATTTTTTTTGGGGGAGGGGTTGTTGAGTTTGGTAAGTTCTTTATAGATTTTGGTTACTAACCCTTTATCTGATATTTCATTTGCAAATATCTTCTCTCATTCTGTCAGTTGCCTGCTAGTTTTGTTGATTGTTTCCTTCACTGTGCAGAATATATTATTTTGATGAGGTCACAATAGTTCATTTTTGCTTTTGATTACTTTCCTTCCAGAGACATGCCTAGGAAGAAGTTGCTGCAGCCAAAGTCATAGAGGTTGTTCTGATTTCTCCTCTAGGATTTTGATGGTTTCTGGTCTCACTTTTAGGTCTTTCATCCATTTTGAATTTACTTTTGTGTATGGGGTAAGAAAGTGGTCCAGTTTCATTCTTTGGCTTGTCACTGTCTAGTTTCCTCAGTGCCATTTGATAAAGAGACTATCCTTTTTCCTTTGTATACTCTTTTTCTTACCCTTTGGATACTCTTTGCTGCTTTGTCAAAGATTAGTTGGTCAAATATTTGTGGATTCATTTCAGGGTTTTCTATTCTGTTCCATTGATCTATGTGTCTGTTTTTGTGCCAGTACCATACTGTCTTGATGATTACAGCTTTGTAACACAGCTTGAAGTCTGTAACTGCGATGCTCCAGCTTTGGTTTTCTTTTTCAACATTATTTGGACACTCAGTTTCTTTTCTGTATCCATACAAATTTTAGGATTGTTTGTTCCAGACTTGTGAAGAATGCTGGTGTTATTTTAATAGGGATTGCATTGAGTGTGTAGATTACTTCAGGTAATGTTGGCATTTTTACAATATTTCTTCTTCCAATCTATGAGCATGGAGTGTTTTCCATTCCTTTGTGTCATCTTCAATTTTTTCATAAGCTTTCTATAGTTTTCAGCATACAGATCGTTTACCTCTTTGGTAGGGTTATTCTTAGATGTCATGCAGTTTTGTTAAAATTGTAAATGGAATTTGTTCTTTGATTTATTTTTCTGCTGCTTCATTATTGGTGTATAGAAATGCAACCAATTTTTATATGTTGATTTTATATCCTGCGACTTTGCTGAATTTATGTATCATTTCTTACTGTTTTTTTGCTAGAGGAATATGTCATCTGTAAAAAGTGAAAATTTGGCTTCTTCTTTCCAAAATTGTATTTCTTTTATTTCTTTTTGTTGCCTGATTGCTGAGGCTAGGACTTTTAGTACAGTGTTGAAGAGCAGTGGTGAGAGCAGACATGTTTTTTCATGACTTACCTTAGGGGGAAAGGTCTCAATTCCCCCCCTCCTTGATAATGATATTAACTGTGAGACTTTCATATATGGCTTTTATAATATTAAGGTATGTTTCTTCTATCCATGCTTTCTTGATTTTTTTTTCTTATCAAGAAAGGATGCTGTGTTTTGTCAAATGACACCTTCGAGGTCCATCCACGTTGCTATGAATGGACAGATTTCATTCTTTTTCATTGCCATGTAGTATTCCATTGTAAAGATAAACCACATCTTCTTGACCCATTCTTCAGTTGATGGACATCTAGGCTCATTACATGATTTGGCTATGGTTGAAAGTGCTGCTATGAGCATTTGGGTACATGTGCCCCTATGCATCAGTACTTCTGTATCTTTGGGTAAATCCCTAGTAGTGCTATTGGTGGGTCATACAGGAGTTTTATGGATAGTTTTTTGAGGAACCTCCACATTGTTTTCCAGAGCAGCTGCACCAGATTCCATTCCCACCAACAGTGTAGGAGGGTGCCCATTTCTCCACATCCTTGCCAGCACCTACAGTCTCCTAATTTGCTCATTTTAGCCACTCTGACTGACGTGAGGTGGTATCTCAGTGTGGTTTTGATTTGTATTTCCCTGATGCTGAGTGATGCTGAGTATCGTTTCATGTGTCTGTTGGCCACCTGGATGTCCTCTTTGGAGAAGTGTCTCTTTATGTCTTTGCATTAAGTCTTTTTAAAACATCTGGTAGAATTCTTCTGTGAAGCTTCACCAGGACTCTAAATTGTTGGAAGAGTTTTGATTACTGATAAAAATTTCTTTTTTTAACATTTTAAAAAATGTTTATTCATTTTTGAGAGACAGAGAGACAGAATTTGAGTGGAGGAGAGGCAGAGAGAGAGGGAGATACAGAATCTGAAGTGGGCTCTAGTCTCTGTGCTGTCAGCACAGAATCTTATGCAGGGCTCAAACTCACTCATTAGATTATGACCTAAGCCGATGTCAGATGCTCAGCCACCTGAGCCACCCAGGCACCCGTGATTACTGATAAAATTTCTTTGCTGGCTATGGGCCTATTAATATTTTGTATTTATTTCTGTTTCAGTTTTCATAGTGTGTGAATTTGTCTAGGAATTTGGCCACTTCTCAAGATTGTCTAGTTTGTAGGCATATAATTTTTCATAATATTCCCTTATAATTGTTTGTATTTCTGTGGTGTTGGTTGTGATCTCTCCTCTTTCGTTAATGAGTTTATTTATTTGGGTCTACTATCTCTCTCTTTTTCTTTTTTGAGGCATCTGGCTAAGGGGTTATCAAATTTTTTTAATCTATAAAATACAGCATTTAGTTTTATAGATGTGTTCTACTGTGATTTTTTAATTCTATATCATTTAATTCTGCTCTATTCCTTTTTAAACTTTATTTATCTATATTCAGAGAGAGAGAGGAAGAGAGGATGGGAGCAAAGAATGAGAGTGAGCAAGAGAGAAACAGAGAGAGAGAGAAAGAGTCCCAAGCAGGCTCTGAACTGTTAGCAAAAAGTCTGATGCAGGGCTTGAGCTCATGAACCACGAGATCATGACCTGAGATGAAGTCAGGAGTTCTTGGCTTAACTGACTGAGGCACCCATATTTCTGCTCTAATCTTTATTATTTCCCTTCCTCTGTTTAATAAATAAATATTATTTATTATTTCAAATAAATTAGGATTTATTTGTTGCTCTTTTTCTGGCTCCTGTAGGTGTCAGATTAGGTTGTGAATTTGGGACCTTTATTGCTTCTTTTTTTTTTAATTTTTAACACTTATTTATTTTTGAGAGAGAGGGAGACAGAGTGTGAGCGGGAGAGGGTCAGAGAGAGAGGGAGACATATAATCAGAAGCAGGCCCCAGGCTCTGAGCTATCAGCACAGAGCCTGATGTGCGGTTTGAACCCACGAATCATGAGTTCGTGACCTGAGATGAACACGGCCGCTTAACCGACTGAGTCACCCAGGTGCCCCTCTTTTTTGCTTCTTGAGATAGGCCCGAATTGCATGTATTTTTTTCTTGGGACTGCCTTTGCTGCATCCCAAAGGTTTTGGACTGTTGTGCTTTCATTTTTTATTTGTTTCCATGTATTCTTTTTTTTTAAATTTTTTAATGTTTTATTTATTTTTGATACAGAGGGAGATAGAGCATGAGAGGGGGAGGGGCAGAGAGAGAAGGAGACACAAAACCGGAAGCAGGCTCCAGGCTCTGAGCTAGCTGTCAGCACAGAGCCCGACGTGGGGCTCGAAGCCACGAACGTGAGATCTGACCTGAGCTGAAGTCGGAGGCTTAACCGACTGAGCCACCCAGGCGCCCCATGTTTCCATGTATTCTTAATTTCTTATTTAATTTCCTGGTTAACACATTCATTCTTTAGTAAGATGTTCTTTAACCTCCATGTGTTTGAGGGCTTTCCAATTGTTGTTTTTTGTTTTGTTTTGTTTTTGCATTTGTTCAATTTATATTTTTTTCTTCCTAATGTTACATAGCTTTTAATAGTCATTTTCATTTTTTAAATTAATAGTTTATTACCAAGTTGGTTTCCATATAACACCCAGTGCTCTTTCCCACAAGTGAGGGCTTTCCAATTTTTCTTTGTGGTTGATTTCAAGTTTCATAGTATTGTGAGCTGAAAATTTGCATGGTAAAATCTCCAACTTTTTGTACTTGTCGATGGCTAATTTGGAACCCAGTTTGTGATCTATTCTGGAGAATGTTCCATGTGCACTCAAAAAGAATGTGTATTTTGCTGCCTTAGGATGAAGTCTATTTGGTCCACTGTGTCATTCAAAGCCATTGTTGCCTCCTTGATTTTCTGCATCTGTCCATTGCTATAAGTGGGGTGTTAAAGTCTCCTACTATTACAGTATTATTACCATAGTTTTCTTTCTCTCTTGTATTAACTTTATTATTTTCCATAATTTTATCTCTATTTCAACTGTTCTCTCCTCTGCTTCTTCAATCTTCATTGTCACTGTACCTAGTTTACTTTGCAGCTCAGTTCTAGCATTTTTTAATTCATCCTGACTAGTTGTTAGGTCTTTGATCTCTGAAGCCAGGGTTTTTCTGGTGTCTTCTATGCTTTGTTCAAGCCCAGACTGTGGCCTTATGTCTGTTGTTCTAGATTCTTCTTCAGATATATTACTTATATCAGTTTTGAACAAGTCCCTGGCTGTGAGTTTTTCCTTGACCTTTCTTTTGGAGAGAAATTTTCTGTTTTGTCATTTTGGCTAAGTTCTTTCTTTTGCACGTTTAAAAGCTTGTTATGTATCCTGCACCTGGGAGTACTACTATATGATAAAGGGGTCGTAGAGTGTCCAGAGCTTGGCCATTCAGAAAGTGTGTCTGCTATATGCTGTGTGTACTCTGCTGTTGTGGTTTGGCTGCTCTTTCTCACTGGAAAGTCCTTGGAAAGATCCTTGCTGTCAGTGGTGGAGTGTTTGGATCTTTACTAGGTGTGCTTTGATATGTTTGTTGATGTAATGTTGGAAAATTTAAAAGAGGTGCAGAGAGACCTACTCTCCTATAAGGGGAAAAGGCAAGAGAATAAAATAAAACCAAACAGAGAATCAAAAACTAGAAGGCTGATTCCAAAGAGAAATAAAGATAATATAGAAAAAAGCAGAGCAGAAAAAGAAGACAAAGGAATAGAATAAAAACGTCTGATTCTAAAAAAAGGAAATGCAAAAACAAAACAAAACAAAACAAAAAAGGAGCCTTGAGACTTATACTGAAAGATAAAAAGAATAGAAAAAAAAAGAAGGAAAAGAAAAAAAAAAAGAAAAAAGTTGTCTGGTGGTTGCCTGGTGTGTGGTGGCTGTGTTGGTCTGGAAGAGAGGCTGGCTGCATTGTCTCAGATTCAGTTTTGCCCCAGTAAAAAAGCAGGTGCCAGGCACAGAATTGCGGGTTTGGCGTAAGAGATTCTGGCCTCCACTGGGAGCTGTTGTGTTGGTCTCTGAAATTCGCAGGGGAATTCTACCAGGCATTTAAAGCAGAGTTAACACAAATACTTCTCAAGTTATTCCAAAAAATAGAAATGGAAGGAAGACTTCTGGACTCATTCTATGAAGCACATATCACTTTGATTCCTGAGCCAGACAGAGACTCAATAAAAAAAGAGAACTACAGGCCAATATCCTTAATGAATACGGGTGCAAAAATACTCAAACAAAATACAAGCAAATTGAATTCAACAGCATATAAAAAGAATTATCCATTATGATCAAGTGGGATTGATTCCTGGGTTGCAAAGTTGGTTCAATATTCATAAATCCATCAATGTGATACATGACATTAACAAAAGAAAAGTAAAAAACCGTATGACTCTGCCAATAGATGCAGAAAAAACACTTGTCAAAATACAACATCCCTTCGAGAAAGTCGGGATAGAAGGAACTTGCTTAAACATCATAAAAGCCATTTATGAAAAGCCCACAGGCAGTGTTATCCTCAATGTGGAAAAACTGAGAGCTTCCCCCTGAAATCAAGGACATGACAGGGATGTCCACTCCCACCACTGTTGTTAAACATAGTCTTGGAAGTCCTAGCATCAGCAATAAGACAAAAAAAAAAAAAAAAAGGAAATAAAAGGCATCAGATTCGGCATAGAAGAAGTCAAACTTTCCCTTTTCGCAGATGACAAGATACTCTACATGGAAGACCCAATTGACTCCACCAAAAGCCTTCTAGAACTGATCAATGAATTCAGTAAAGTTGCAGGGTACAAAGTCAATGTACAGAAATTAGTTGCATTCTTATACACCAAAAATGAAGCAACAGAAAGAGAAACCAAGAAATGGATCCCATTCACAATGGCACGAAAAATCATAAAATACCTAAGAACAAACCTAACCAAAGATGTAAAAGACCTGTATGCTGAAATCTATCAAAGACTTATGAAGGAAATTGAAGAAGACACAAAGAAATGGAAAAACATTCCATGCTCATGGATCCGAAGAATAAAGATTGTTAAGATGTCATTATTACCCAAAGCAATTTACACATTTGTGGTGAGCAACAGCAAGGAGCCAGTAAGGTGAGTGTGATCGAGCAAAGCTCTCATGCCCTTACAACCCCTGTGGCTGATCCAGTTCCTCAGAGGTTAATTCACTTGAGTTAAGATGTTATTGCACCAATGTCCTTCAAGCTTCTGGAGTTAAGATGTTATTGTACAAATGTCCTTCATGCTTTGGCACTTTTATAATAACAATAAGAAGAGGGCGTGAAGTTCCCAGGAAAATGTTGTAACAATAACTGTGGGAACAGAAAAAGTTTTGTCTAGAAAAAACCCTTCTCTTAGCTGTGGGTGTTTCTATAAAACTGCTTGCATGTGAGAAATAAAGTGGCAATATGGGCACCGCTCCTGTTGTCCCTCCCGTTCCCATCCTTTGATTCTCTCTTCTTTTCCTCATTCCCTTATCCTCGCGTCCCTGCTTCTGTGCGCCCGAGCACGCACTACACACATTCAATGCAATCCCCATCAAAGTCGCACCAGCATTCTTCTCAAAGCTGGAACAAACTATCTTAAAATTCATATGGAACCACAAAAGACCCCGAATAGCCAAAGTAATATTGAAGAAGAAAACCAAAATGGGCGACATCACAATCCCAGACTTTAGCCTGTACTGCAAAGCTGTCATCATCAAGACAGTATGGTCTTGGCACAAAAACAGACACATAGACCAATGGAATAGAATAGAGAGCCAAGAACGGGACCCACAAATGTATGGCCAATTAATCTTTGACAAAAGTGGAAAAAGTATGAAATGAAAAAAAGACAGCCTCTTCAACAGGTGGTGTTGGGAGAGCTTGAGAGCAACATGTAGAAGAATGAAACTAGACCACTTTCTTACACCATTCACAAAAATAAACTCAACATGGATAAAGAGCCTGAGTGTGAGACAGGAATCCATCAAAACCCTAGAGAAGAAAGCAGGAAATAGCCTCCTGGACCTCAATTACAGCAATATCCTCCTCAACACATCCCCAAAGGCAAAGGAATCAAGAACAAAAATGAACTATTGGGACCTCATCAAGAAAAAAGCTTCCGCAATGCAAAGGAAAGAATGAAGAAAACTAATAGGCAACTGACAGAATGGGAAAAGATAGTGGCAAATGGCATATCAGATAAAGGGCTAGTATCCAAAATCTACAAGGAACTCACTAAACTCCATACCCGAAAAACAAACAATCCAGTGAAGAAATGGGCAGAATACCTGAACAGGCACTTCTCCAAAGAGGACATCCAGATGGCCACAGGCATATGAAACAATGCTCAGCGTCACTCATCATCAGGGAAATACAAATCAAAACCACACTGTGATACCACCTCACACTGGTCAGAGTGGCTAAAATGAACAAATCAAGAGAGTATAGATGCTGGTGAGGATGTGGAGAAATGGGCACCCTCCTACACTGCTGGTGGGAATGTAAACTGGTGCAGCCACTCTGGAAAACAGTATGGAGGTTCCTCAGGAAACTATCGATAGAACTCCCCTATGACCCAGCAATAGCACTGCTAGGGATTTACCCAAATATACAGACGTGCTTATGCATAGGAGCACATGTACCCCAATTTTCTTAGCGGCACTGTCTACAATAGCCACATCATGGAAAGAGCCTAAATGTTCATCACCTGATAAATGGATCAAGAAGATGTGGTATATATATACAATGGAGTACTACATGGCAATGAGAAAGAATGAAATCTGGCCATTTGCAGCAAAGTGGATGGACCTCGAAGGTGTCATGCAAAGCGAATTAAGTCAGGCAGAGAAAGACAGACACCATATGTTTGCACTCATAGGTCTAACAGGAGAAACTTAACAGAGGACCATAGGGAAGGAAAGGGGAATGAGAGTTGGGGAGAGCGAGGGATACAAATCATGATTGACCATTTATTACTGAAAACGATCTGAGGGCTGAATGGGGAGGGGGCAAGGGGAAGGGGGTGATGGTCATGAGGGGGCACTTGTGAGAAGAAGCACTGGGTATTATATGGAAACCAATTTGACAATAAACTAGTATTAAAAAAAACTATCGATAGAACTCCCCTATGACCCAGCAATAGCACTGCTAGGGATTTACCCAAAGGATACAGACGTGCTGATGCATAGGAGCACATGTACCCCTATGTTCATAGCGGCAGTTTCAACCATAGCCAAATCATGGAAAGAGCCTAAATGTCCATTACCTGATGAATGGGTCAAGAAGATGTGGTATACATATACAGTGGAGTACTACATGGCAATGAGAAAGAATGAAATCTGGCCATTTGTAGCAAAGTGGATAGACCTCGAGTGTGTCATGCTAAGCGCAATAAGTCAGGCAGAGAAGGAAAGATACCATATGTTTGCACTCATAAATCTAACAGGAAAAACCTAAGAGAGGAATTATGGGAGTGGAAGGGGGAAAGAGAGTTTGGGAGTGAGAGGGACACAAATCATGAGAGACTACTGAATTTTGAAAATGAACCGAGGACTGAAGGGGGAGGGGGTGGAGGGGAAGGGGGTGATGGTTCTGGAGGGGGGCACCTATGGGGAGAAGCACTGGGTGTTATATGGAAACCAAGTTGACAATAAACTATTATAAATTAAAAAAATAAAAAGTTTAAAATCTAGATTTATCATATAAATATGGCTTCTCCAGCTTTCATTGACGTCCATTAACATGATAGATAGTTCTCTATCTCCTCACTTTCAATCTGTAGGTGTTATCAGGCCTGAAATGAGTCTCTTGTTGGCAGCATATAGATTGATCTTCTATCAATCCATTACGATAACCTATATCTTTTTATTGGAGCTTTTAGTACATTATTGAGTGACTATTGAAAGATTTAAATTCAGTGCCATTTTGTTACTTGTAATGTTGGTGCTTCCAGTAATGTTCTCTGATTATTTGTAGTCTTTCCTGTTTTGGTATTTTTCTTTTTTTCTCTCCACCCAAAGAGTCACCCTTAAAATTTCTTTCAGGGTAGTTTAGTAGTCACAAACTCCTTTTAGTTTTTGTTTGTGTGGGATAGTCTTTATCTCTCCTTCTATTCTGAATTACAGCCTTGATGGATAAATAATTCTTTGCTGCATAGTTTTTTTTATTCAGCACATTGAATATTTTTGCCACTTCCTTCGGGCCTGCCAAATTTTAGTGGACAGGTCTGCTACTTCATGTGTCTACCATTGTAGGTTAAGGACCCTTTCTCCCTATCTGCTTTCAGAATTTTCTTTTTCCTTGTATGTTACAAGTTTCACTATGATATGTTATGGTGTTGGTTTGTTTTTGTTGATTTTCATGGGTATTCTCTGTGCTTCTTGAACTTGGATGTTGGCTTCCTTCCCCAGATTATGGAAGTTCTCAGCTCTAATTAGTTGAAATAAACCTTTTGCCCCCCATTTCTTGCTCTTTTTCTGGGACTCCTATGATACGGATATTGTTTCATTTCATGGAATCATTTAGTTCTCTAAGTCTCCCCTCGTGATCTAATAATTTCCTTTCTCTCTGTTTTTAAGCTTCTTATTTTCCATATTTTTCTTCTATTTCACGTAGTTTCTCCTCTGCTTTTTTAATCCTTGCTGTCACTGTATCTACTTGGGATTTTTTTCGCATCTCAGTTATAGTGTTTTTTTTTTTATTCATCCTGATTATTTCTTAGGTCTTTGATCTCTGCCGCAAGGTTTTCTCTGTTGTCTTCAATGCTTTTTTTTCAAGCCCAGCTAGTAGTCTTATGACTATTGTTCTAAAATCTTTTTCAGATATATTGTTTATATATGTTTTGAGCAAATCCTTGGTTATGATTTCTTCTTGAACTTTCTTTTGGGAAGAATTTCACCATCTTGTCACTTTGGCTAAGTTTATGTCTTTTGCATGGTTAAAAGCTTGTTATGAGTCCTACACCTGAGAGTACTGCTATATGTAAAACAGGTCATAGACTTTCCAGGGCCTGGCACTCCAGGAAGTACTTAGGGTGTGTGTTGTGTGCACTCTGCTCTTGCATTTTCACTCCTCTTTCATACTGGTCAGTCTTCTGCAGATCTCCTCTTTGCTTGCCGTGGTGGAGTGTTCAGACCTTTAACTAGGTGTTCTTTGATTTGTTTGTTGAATTAACCCTGGAAAAAAAGTTGGGGATCTGACTCAAAAAAAGGAACAAGAAAAGCCAACAAAGAATCAAAAAACTATAAAAGCAATTCCAAAGAAAAAGAATGGTAGAAATAAGGGGAAAAGGCAGAAGAAAAGAAAAAATGAAAAGAATTCCAAATGAAAAGAATGGTAAAAATAAGGAGAAAAGGCAGAAGAGAAGAAAAAAAGGAAAAAGAACAGAATAAAAAGCCAGATCAGAGAGAGAGAGAGAGAGAATGAAGGACCTAAGGGTTGTGAAACTTAACTGGTCTGTGCTATCTCTGTAACAGCATAAGTCCCAGGAAAAATAAAACTTAACCTGCCCCGCTTGTTCTGCTTCTGTACTTATGCTTAAAGACGCCAAGAGGTCAGCCTTAACCAGGAGGCTGGATGATACAACATAGGCTAAAGATTGCAATGCTTGGATGACACAACACCCTTGCTGTACCCGGCTGATAAGCTTAGAGTCACGACTGTCAGAATAAGAACCAATCAAAAAGCTGCTTGATGTAACCGCACCCAATTTGTTTGTACTGGTCTATAAAAAAAGGTACAGACTGGCTCTCGGGGCTCTCTCTGCCTCCCTCTGCTCTATCAGCTTGGAGGGTGCAGAGATCCCGGGTTCGAACCTGAAATAAATGACCCTTGCTGTTTGGCTTTGACTCTGGACTCTGGTGAGCCTTTCTTGGGGGTCTCCCCATGATACGGGCATTTCAAAAGAGAGAGAGAGAGAGAGAGAGAGAGAGAGAGAGAGAGAGAGAGAGAGAGAGAAGCACCTGGGTATTTCAGTTGGAAGCATCCAATTCTTTATTTCACCATTCATGAGTTTGAGCTCTGAGTTGGGCTGTGCTCTGTCAGTATGGGCCCTTTTTGGGATTCTCTCTCCCTCTCTCTTGCTTGTGCTCTCTCTCCCTTAAACTAAATAAATAAACTTTGAAGAAAAAAGAAAAGAAAAAGAGAAAAGAAAATGAAAAAAAAAAACCCAACAGGACCTATGAGCCTGATTTAAAAACATAAAAAGGACAGTGGTTGGGGGAAGAGTTGCTCGTTGGTGCCTGGAGGTGGTGACTGTGCTGGTTTGGAGGAGAAGCCAGCTTCATTGGTTCAAAGTCAGTCTTTCTGCAGTAAATAAGTGGTTCTCAGGCACACAGGGGCAGGGTTTGGTGTAAGCAGGTCCTGTCTCTACTGGGGGACACTGTGTTGCTCTCTGAAGTCCTATAGTATTTGTGTTGGGGGGGTGATGGTGCTATGCCAATCTCTTGTCCCTGAACCAGATATCTGATTCCCCACTGTTCAAGCAGTCCTTACAGAATAGCAAGGGAAATCTGCTCACCCTGCACCAAATCGTTATTGCATTTTCTTTGGTGCATGGCTGGGATTCAAAATGCAAAGACTTACAGAACCTGGCACCACTTGGATCTGTTTCCTTCCTCCAGAGTAGAGCCTCTCCAGCCTTTTGATGAAGTGCCTTTGGTTGGCACCTGCAAGATCTTTTGTCCTTGGGGAGGCAGTAGACCCTCTTCCAAAAGTACTCCAGGAAGGGGACTTTTCACTCCTAGTGCACCCCAGAGATTGATATACCATGTTATACACTCCAGGGCCAGCTCCCTGTGCCCCAAGAGCATGCTCCACTACTCTGCTCCAGAGAAAGTCACACACTTCTAAAACTTCAGAGTTTGAGCTCCAAAAGCTGTTTGTAAAAAAGAACTGGAACACTCAGTACTTCTCACTCCCCAGTCCCTGTTCCAGAGAAGTTTTCTTCTTGTGCTAATTTGATGCCACATTATCTCCCCCCTTTTCTCTTTTTTTTCTATTTTGTCTCTCCATGGCAAGCATTGCCTCCCTTCTTTCGTGCCGCCTTTTTTCTCTCCCCAAGTTCACATACATGCACCTTGCACTTGCCAACCTGTCTCCCTCTAACTTTGTGGTCCTTTTGACGCTCTGCAGATTGGTTTCCTGGGTGTTCCAAGTAACCTGACCTCAATACAGCTATGTTTGAGGGACATGGAAAGCCCATCGTCCTCCTATTTCTCTGCCATCTTAACTCTTCCTCTAATACACTCTTGACAAGAAGGTAAATTGGTACAGCCATTGTGGAAAACAGTATGGAGGTTCCTCAAAAAGTTAAAAATAGAAATACCAGGATCTGCTGGGAAGATGGTAGAGTAGGAGGAACCGAAGTTTTCCTCGTCACACAGATACAACTAGATAACACTCAGATAAGCTTAAATAACCCAGAAAAGAACCCAAAGACGGCCACTATGAAGTCCACAGCCAAAGGTACAGAAGAGGCCATACTGAAGCAAATAAGAAAGACAGAGATGTGATTAGAGATCTAATGTGACTCTGGCTATCTGCAGATTGGATGGAGCCAGGAGAGCAGTGAATGGTGAGAAACAGACAATTACACTGAAGAGTTCTCAAAGGGAAGACAAGCCTCTATAACATTTGACTTTGAAAGTGAGAGAGACCAAATTATGTGAGTTCTATAGCCAGTGGGATTTAAGGTCTAGAATTCTGATAATCATCCTTCTCAGCTCCAGGAGAACCCTGAGGACATTAGGAAGCTAAGTCCCTGCCCTTAAAGGCAGTAGGCCAATCAGCCTGAGCAGACTTAGTCTAGAAATCCAGAAGTTTGAAAAATGCCAAGGGAAGATGAAGGGGAACATGATTTAGTCATAACAGTGCATGGCCTGGATAGACAAGGATCACGGGGAGAACTTTTCAGAAACAAAGGAGCTGACAGGTGCCATTTCCCTCTCCTGCCCCCCAGCATAAACATATGATCAACTGTGGGAACCAGCACCGCACCAACACTTTTTACCACATTTGCTTCCACCAAACCACCCCCACCCCAGACATAGGGGATCCACTTTTTCTAGTCATATTTGCCTCAGTCCTAGTGCTGCAGAGCTCTCCACCGAAGGCTCAGAATACCTGTGCAGACCTCACCAGAACTGTCTTCTGAACCATACCTCAGGAGCTCAGTCTTGGTACAGTGGCAATAGCTGAAATGACTGTGGCAGCTGTGGCAGCAGCAGTGAGTGCTGCAGAAGCCTGAGGTGCACCTTGTTAAAAGTGTGGGGCCCACTCTTCTGCCCTTTACAGATCCATTTAAACTGACCTATACTGCCAGCAGTTGCTCCTCATTTCAATTAGCAAGCAGACCAACATGTACTTTGTTAAAACACACATTACACTCTTTGGGAAACAAACACTACACACAACAATCAAAGGGAGCCACTACAGATGACTGGACTGAAGGGAAGAGAAAAAGCACAACAGGGCACACACAACACACTGAGGAGCCACTCTTCAAAGCACCAAATCCTGGGGAACAGGATACAGCACTGTAGAGCATTTAAGCATTTCTTCTTCATAAGGCCATTACCTTCACAAGCAGGAAACATAGCTGACTTTCCTAACACAGAAACAGGTACAGAGAGTTGGACTAAATGAGGATAAACAGAACTGTGTCCCAAATGAAAGAAAACAGGACAAAACCGCAACAAGTGACCTAAGGGAAATGAATATAAGTAATATGCCTGATAGAGAATTTAAACTAATGTTCATAAAGATACTCAGTGGACTTAAGAAAAGAGTGGAGAACATAAATAAGACCCTTAACAAAGAGAAAGAAAGCCAATAAGAGATGAAGAACACAATAAATGAAATTAAATATATACTTGATGGTGGCACCTGGGTGGCTTAATCCATTCACCATCTGACTTTGATTCAGGTCATGACCTCCCAGTCTGGGGGTTTGAGCTCCACATCAGGCTCTCCGCTGTCAGTGGAGAGCCTTCTTTGGATCTTCTGTCTCCCTTTCTTTTGCCTCCACCTCCCCTTTCAAAAATAAATAAATAAATAACATTAAAACATTAAAAATATATATACCTAAAGGAATGGAGAGCAGGCTAGAGGAAAGAATTAATGACCTAGAAGACAGAGTAATGGAAGCAACCAACATGATTAAGTGAGAGGAAAAATTATACAAATTGACAAAAGTTTTAGGAAACTTGGAGACTCCATCAAGTCTAATTAACATTCATAGTATAGGGATCCCAGAAGAAGAAAGAGGAAAGGGGGCAGAAAACTTATTAGAGTAAATAATAGCCAAAACATTCCCTCATCTGGGGAAAGAAATAGATATCCAGAACTAGGAGGCACAGAGATCCCCCAACAAGATAAACCTAAGAAGATCCACACCAACACATAGTAATTAAAATGGCAAAAGGTAGTGATAAAAAAAAAAACACAACAACTTAAAGGCAGCCAGAGAAAGAAGACAGTTACATACAGGGGAAAACCCAAAAGGCTATTGGAAAATATTTCAGCAGAAATGTGCAACCAGAAGGGAGTGCCATGATGTATTAAAAGTGCTCCACAGGGAAAATGTGCAGCCAAGAATATGCTATCCAGCAAGGCTATAGTTTGGAATAGAAAATAGAGTTTTCCCGGGGGGCGGGGGGGACTAAGAAATGCATGACCACCAAGCCAGACCTACAAGACATGTTAAAGGGGCCTCTTTGAGTGAAAAATAGAGACATATTAAATGAACGTATGAAAAATAAGTATATATGGAAAAAACAGTCAAGGGATTCACAAAATAAAAGGATGTAAAATATGACACCGTATATTTAAAATGTGGGAGGAGAGGACTAAAAAGTGCTTTCAAACTTAAGCGATCATCAATACAGATTGCTATATGCACAAGATGTTAAATACAAACCTAATGGTAACCACAAATAAGAAACCAGTAATAGATAAGCAAAGAATAGAGACAGTCTTTGGGAAGATAGCAGAGAAATAGGAAGTTTCATACTTACCACCTGTATCTCTCAAACAAAGAAAGGTTGAAGCCAGAGGATGCTGAACCACAAGAGTCTGGGAGGAAAAGAAACAGAGCCACTAAGAAGACAGCCTCATAGGTACATGATTGTGAACTGGGGAAGATAAAAACAGGCAGGAACATGGAGGCACGGAGGGGAGGGAGCCCGATCTGCCGAGAGACAGGGTAAGAGAAAGAGTGGCTGAAACTGTTCATAGAACTGTCGCTGGGGAAGAAAAATTCTTGGCC